>LFYR01000182.1:210312-278476 GCA_001185155.1 Zostera marina | reverse complement strand
ATATTTCCAATATTGTTCAACAAAAAAAATTGTAAAACACTTAACACTTAACATGTATCTACATTTGTTGTAATGTGACGATTCAGCGACATGTATTCACTTTTTCTGGTTGTAATGTGTATACATTTGTTGTAATTGTAATTGTAATGTTGAGTGTATACATGTATGTGAATACATGTTTGTTTCAACCATGCAATCGTCGTTAATTAATCGTCGATGAATTGTAATGTGAATGTATGAAATTGGTATGTGAAATTGTATTGAATTGTAATGTGAATGTATGAGATTGGTGTGAATTGAATTGTATTTGCAGGTATTGGATTGTATTTGCATGTATTTACAGGTGTGATTGAATAGTAAGGCTCTAAATGAGCACCCATATAAATAAAACATTTTTTTTTTATTGTATTATATTTTAGCGACGATTTAGCGACGATAAGTTGAAACAGGGAAATTAAAATTTAAGGAAAGCGACGATTTAGCGACGATAAGTTGAAACAGGGAAAATTAAAATTTAAGGAAAGCGACGATTTAGCGACGATCTTTTTCAAATACTAGCGACGATTTAGCGACGATCTTTTTCAAATATTAGCGACGATTAAGCGACGATGCTATTTTTTGGCGCCAAAAAATAGCGCGCGTGTGGGATTACATCAGCGACGATGTCACATCGTCGCTGATACTCGCTGATAATTAGCGACGATATCCAATATCGTCGCTAAATTTTTAGCGAGGCGACCTACTGCGACGCTTTAGCGACGATCAAAAATCGTCGCTAAAACCAATTTAGCGACGATTTTTGACTTTCAGCGACGATTTCTGATCGTCGCTGAATCGCAGGAATCTTGTAGTGTTGTGAGCTTTGCCATTGCTCTATACTCAGCTTCTGCTGATGATTGTGATACTAACTCTTGTTTCTTTGATTTCCATGAGACCAATGAGTCTCCTAGAAGCACACAAAAACCAGTCACTGATCTTCTGGTTAGGGTACATGAACCCCAATCAGCATCACAATACCCTCTTAGTATGAGGGGTTTATCATTTCTTATCATAATCCCTTGCCCTGGAGATTTTTTTAGGTATCTTAATAGTTTTAAAACAGCCTCCAGATGTAGTTCAGTTGGTTTCTCCATGAACTGACTGAAGGTCCTGACTGCAAAAGTGATGTCAGGCCTTGTTGTGTTTAAGTATATTAGTTTGCCAATTAGCCTTCTATATTTGAAGGGATCTTTTAATTGCTTTGTCTTATCTTCTCTCCAATCTTGTTTTTCAATGGGTATTTTAGAAGGTTTGTTTCATAAAAGCCCATTGTCATTTAGAATGTCTAATGTATATTTTCTTTGAGATAAGAAAATTCCATTTTCTGAATATGATACTTCTATTCTTAGGAAGTAATGTAATTTTCCTAAGTCTTTTAGATTGAAGTATGTTTTTAGATTGGTTTTTAGTATGTTTATTTCTTTTTCATTATTTCCTGTAATAATGATATCATCCACATAAATCACCATGTATATCACATATTCTTTGTTTTCTTTGATGAATAAAGAGTAATCTGAAAATGCTTGTTTGAAGTTCATTTTCAAAAGTATCTCTTTAAGTTTAGCAAATCATTGCCTATAGGCTTGCTTAAGTCTATATAGGGACTTTTTTAGTTTACACACCCTTTGATCTTCTTTATTTAGAAAACCAGGTGGGGTCTCATGTATACATCCTCATTTAGTTCCCCATATAAAAAAGCATTATTTACATCAATTTGATATAAATTCCACTTTTCTGTAGTGGCAATGGTGATTAGTATCTTAACAGTGATGATTTTTGCAACTGGGGCAAAAGTTTGATAATAATCAAATCCCTTTATTTGAGAGAATCCTTGAGCTACTAGTCTAGCTTTATATCTATCTATCTCTCCATTTTGGTTATATTTTATTTTGAAAATCCATTTTGATCCAATGGATTTCCTTGTTGGTGGGAGAGATACTAAGTCCCATGTTTTGCTTAATAAGAGAGCTTGCATCTCTTTTTCCATTGCTTCTACCCATTTTGGGTTTTTTGAAGCTTCTATATAACTATGAGGTTCATTGCTCATTGATATTTTTCTTAAGTATTCTTTCTTTCTTTCTTTCATTTTTTTTTTGTATGATATGTATTTGCTTATTGGATGATTAGTGCTGAAATTAGCACTATCATAATCAGAATCATTTATATAATAAAAGTCCTTACTTTTAGTTGAAGGTTTTGTTCTAGTCGACCTTCTGCAATTTATTTCATTTTTCTGTCCAGATTTGTCATTACTGATTACTGTTTGATTTATATTAGTTAATAGGACTGAATCACTGATATTTGATGGTTGTTCATTCATAGAATCCTTCCCATCATGTATATTTTCAGATGTTTCTAAACTGTAGTTATTCTCACTTAATTCAGGAGTTTCTTTAATATTGGTGTCCAGAGCATCATCTTCATTTTGCTCTGTAGATTCACTAATGTCCATGTCCTGAGGACTGTTTTCATTTAATTCTAATGAATTAGTTATATTGTGATTATTGTCACAGTTATTGTTTGATTCTGATATTGCAGAATCAGAGTTTGAATTAGTCTTATTTGACATTATAATTTGAGTGTTTTGTATAACATTTTTATTTGCCAATGTCTCATCATTAGATAGTTCTCTATTCCTATCTAATATGATTTCATCATCTAAAATGAAAACAGGTTCATTGTTTGATACTGAATTATTTTCCAGTCCTATATTTTCTGTTTTCTTTTGAGATAAATCATCTTGATTGAGACTATGATTATTTTTATATATACTTGAGATGAAATCATCAAAAGTGCTTTTGTTTTGTTTATTTTTCAGATTTTTTTTCTTTAATTGACCTAAAAGGAAAAACCATTTCCTTGAAGACAACATTCCTACTTATAATGAGCTTTTAAAGCTCAATATCTAGAATCATATACCCTTTTGTACCATGTGGGTATCCTAAAAAAACTCCTCTTTTTGCTCTTTCAGAGAATTTGCGTTCTCTGTTAGTATTATCATAGTAGCAAAGACATCCAATAGTCTTTGTTAGTGTGATATTAGGTTTTTTATTGTTTAAAATTTCGAAGAGTGTTTTGTTATCTAATGATTTAGAACAAGTTTTATTTATTATATGGGCAGCCCCTAAAACACAAAATCCTCAATATTTAATTGGGAGGGCAGCATGCAATTTAATTGCTCTAGCAATGTTTAGGAGATCTTTGTGTTTTCTCTCAACTTTGCTATTTTGTTGAGGGGAATATGGGCAAAAAAATTGGTGTAGCATACCATTTTTTTTAATAATGTTTTAAGTTTAGATGAAGTGAATTTTAAACCATTATCACTTCTTAAAACTTTGATATTACTACCAAATTGGGTTTTAACCATTTTAATGAAAAAATTAATTATTTCTAGTACTTGAGTTTTATTTTTCATTAAAAAAAACCCAAGTTGTTTTACTTTTATCTTCTACTATAGTTAGAAAATAAGATTTTTGATCATATGTTGATATTGGGAATTTGCCCCATATATCAATATGTATTAAATCAAATAAGCTTTCACTTTGAGATGTACTTTTAGGGTATTTTAATTTTTGTTGTTTAGCAAGTGGGCATACATCACATAGTGAAAAAGAATTTTTATTTATTTCAGAATTTTTTCAATTTATTGTATGACATGTGCTCCATCCTAGCATGCCATAGCTTTATGTCCTGAGTGGCTCCACATATAGCCTCTCTATCAAAAATATAAACTCCATTGTTTATATTACCCAGTCCAATCAGATCCTTGTTGTGAGGATCCTGAAAAAAACATTGTGATTCATTCAAAAGTATTGATATACCCATGTCTTTTATGATCTTATACAATGAAATTAAATTTAATTTGAAATTAGGAATATAATAGACATTTTTTAGGGTTATTGTTGGAGAAAGTATGATTTCTCCAATTTGTTTTATTAAAAAACAACTTCCATCAGGTATTGAAACTCTTCTAATTTTTTTTGAGTCTCTTAAGTTGCTAAAGAGTGTTTTATTTCCACTCATGTGCTGTGAAGCACCACTATCACAAATCCATTCACAATTATATGAAGAGTAAACATTGCAAGCTAATTTATTTTTAAAAAAAATACCTGCATTTTTCATGAACAGATTTTGCTCTGGGCTTTAACTTTTTAATCTTTTATCCTGTTTTTAAGACTCAATAAAACATCAAATGATTAAGATATAATTAGCATTTATAATTTTCATCTTAATGATGATTTTATAACTAATAATATAGATTTCAAAACAAAAAAATGTGTGATCACATGAGCTTCACCTTACACCTTCCATATTGATTCAACTAAATGATCTTACGATCGTTTAGATATTAATTAGGTTTTCACATTCTAATTAACACCCAATGTATACCTATCCGACCCTTCCTTTGTTCTTATTTTCTCATAAATTATCCCCAATTTGGGCATATTCACTCCCAGCTCTGATGAATATTGTACGTAGGTCAGCTTTGAATTTTATCAAGTTCCCCAAATGTTGCCAGACATCAAGCAATCCCCTGCAATGGTACAAATCCTCCCTTTCACTGGCTATATCAGCAAAAGCTCTTCCTCAAATATTCGAATTCTCGTCCAATATTTAACCCATACCGAATCCTTAGCAGTCCACAACCGTACCAACCTTTTCATTGCCATTGTCTGATTGAGTAACTTTGGATCCTTTAGTGTGATACCCCCTTCCTTCTTGGGACGAGCCATGTGCTTCCAACCTGCAACCTTCTGCTCATTCCAAACAAATCTATAAATGATTGATCTGGATTTCTTAATCATACCCTTCGGGAGATATAACCCTTAAAACCAGTAAATTAGCTTCCCACAAATCACCTAATTTGCCAATTAGATTCCGCCCTCCATACGCGCGACAACGACTTGGCCGATTACAAAGATAAACACCTCTGTGTTTGACTAATTAGCCTTATACAACCAGCATTCCATAATTGTCGCCCAAGGATGGGAATTCCCAAGTGTGTCATTTGTAAACTCTTCCTCGGGAAATTAAGGATCGACGGTAAGTCCATCGCCTCCCCACATGATTTTGAGCAGTACAAAAGCACTCTTATTAGAATTCACTTGCAACACATGCATGGGTAACTTGAGAATTCCTCCATCACCCGCATTAACGCCCTCACTGATTTAAGATTGCCCTTTCGTAAACACATAGAAAATCGTCAACAAAGACTAGATGTGTAATCGATTTCACTCCAATCAAAATGTAAGTGTCCAGAGCACCAACCTCCTCCGCGTGCAATCCCTACGATAAATTCTCCAATACAAGATTAAACAGTAGCGGAGAGAGAGAGTCTCCTTGGTGCAAGCCCCTCCTAACAGTGAATTCTTTCATCGGCTCCCCTTCGATCAATATGGAGAAAAGAGGTTGTGGTGATTGTATCATTTACCATCTGATAAATGCCCCTGGAAACCCCATCGACCATAATGTCCCCCTTATCGCGTTCCAACCTAATAAGTCAAAAAGCCTTTGATAAAACTATATTCGCATATACTCTCTTGGCAGTATTCTTCTGAAATCAACCTATTCACATCTCATTCGCTAAAAGAAAATTATCTGAAATCAACCTATCCTTTATAAAAACACTTTAATTCCTTGAGATTACCACTCTGCTCAAGCGTAGTACTGCTAGGATTTTTGTGACCAACTTAAAAATCGTATTAATTCCAGAGATTGGTCTGTAGTCATTTATTCTTGCAATCCCCGCGAGAATTTCGGAATCAGTGTAATTAATGGCTTATTAAGCATCTTCAATGAAATCCTACCATAGAAGAATTTACAAATCAGTGTCATAATATCGAGCTTCGTCAATGTCCAGTATCGTTGATAGAACCCAATCGGAAAACCATCAGGTCTAGGAGCCTTTTCCGACTTCTTAGATTTCAATGCCTCGTGTACCTCCTTTTCAAGCGGCAACGACCTTCCCAACCAATCATTCATGCCATCTACCACAACCCACAAGCTTGGGAAATTAGATCTTGTTCGTAGTCATATAGTCCCGGTTTCCTCCCTTGTGATCAGTGGGCTCCCATCAGAGACCAAGTTCCTAAGCATATATAGAGTTCACATGCTTTCTATCCTTCACCTTACCAATCTACCTTAGCGAATTTGAGTCAGTGGGCTCCCATCACTACAAAAAAAAGTAGGCAGTTAGGACGAGGAAAGTTAACGGAATTTCCGTTACAAATACTATTTTTAACGGAAATTCCGTTAACTTTGGTCCGAGACAAAATTTCCGTTAAAAATACCAAAATCCGTTACAAATACTCTGAAGTTAAAGTTAACGGAACGAAAAATCCGTTACAAAATTTTTAGGTATTTGTAACGGAAATTCCGTTACAAATAGGGGGGGGAATTGTAATTTTTTTTTTGCAAAAAAAAATTCCAGAATTTCAGTGCCACTAGAATTCCAAAATTCCTGTATTCCTGTAAAATCATTGCAAATTCCTGTAAATTTATGCAATTAATATTAATTCCTGTAAATTCATTCAATTAATATTAATTTATGTAAATTCATTCAATATTCAACAAATATTCAATACATAAACAACATTCAACATTCAAGAAAAGTAACATTCAACAAAATTAACATTCAACAAAACTAACATTCAAGAAAACTAACATTCGACAAAAATAACATGAAAGACCTATTTCGATGGAGGAGTTTGATATCTTTGATCGCTCTGACCTGCATTAATACTTCTATCTTGTAACGATCCACGATCTGAAGGTTGTGGAGTTGTATTTGATTGAGATAAAACTGTTTTCTTCAGGTCTTCAAACATATCAAACATTTCATCATATTTCCTTTTTAAAATTTGATTATCCTGTAAAACATTTAATATTCATTTATATTTATGTATTACTTTAAAATTTTATCGACTTTCATACACATACCTCCATTAGTTTTTCCATTTGATCGTTCATTTTTTCTATTCCTTTTTCTTTTTCTTTTTCTTTCTCGATAGATCTTACATTCATTTCAATTGAAAATCTGGTAGAAGCAGTGCTCGACTCAGCAAATGATCCTCCACCAAGTCCAATGTGCCTCCCTTTTTTGCTTTGAATAAATTTAGAAATGCATTTTTGTTGAATCACCTACGTGCGAAAAATAAAATATAAGAAAATAAAACATTTGAATAATTTGAAATAGTAAAATAATTTAAAACATACATCTTCATCCGTTGTTGGATGTAATTCTTGAATTTCATCACTTTTGTAATATTCAGACAAGTTTCTCTATAAAATAAGTAATAAGCTATGAGTAGATCAATAAAGTACTATTTATGAACATTATAAAATAAACTAAGACTTACAACGACTTCGTTGTCAGTACCAGAAGAACGAATCAATACATTGATTCGTGATGCCTCAATGCTTTCGCTTTGCAGATTTTCTCTTATTGCACTGAAAGGAATTGACCCTGTTTTATGGTTTAGTATCTTCTTACTCCGGTTTGTTTTGTTTATTTTTGATTTTCTCTGCGAATTCATATATAATGTTAAACAATTTACAATATAAAATAGTAAATTATTGAAGTATGGATGTATAAAAAACAATACCTTAAATTCTTCTGTAGTCCATAATTCTTCCACACACTTTTCGAAAGTGAATCGATCAATGTATGGAGGAAGACTAGCATACATCCTTTCAGTTGATTCATCATCAACAAATGGGTCAAAGTATTTTTCCTTTATGTAGTTTCGATAACGCCTCCAAGTATTGTTGAGTTTGAATTTGATGTACTAATGACAAAATCATATTTGATTGTTTCATGCACAACCATGGTGGCATGTTGTATGGGATAAGAACAACTGGCCATGTGCTATGTGATAATGTCATTGAACCATAGGGATTAAATCCATCTGATGCCAACCCTAGTCTAACATTTCGAGGTTCTATAGAAAATTCTGAATTAATACCATTTAACACTCTCCATTGTTTCGTATCTGCTGGATGACGAAGTACGTCATCTCTCAAACGATGATCTTCGTGCCATGTCATATCAGTACATACCTAGTTTGAATAAATTAAAATATTTTAGAATGTGATTGATTGACGAGTATTTGACACATAAGAAATCAACAACGTGTACATACCTTACTACACATATACAATCTCTTAAGTCTTGGAACCAAGGGGAAGTGTCTCAAAACTTTAATAGGAAATTTAACTAAATTTATACTTTTGGGAAATAACTATAAAATAAAATTTAAAATCTTTTGGGATATTACAATTTAACTTAGTTTAAAATTTAAAAGTTCATATTACAATTTATTAAAATCACTAGTTGTAATTAATTTTTAATAATTTTTAAAAAAATCACTAGTTGTTAATTTTTTATTTTTTAGGATTTATAATTTAAAATAACTTTAATTTATAACTTCTTCTATTTTTTTAATGTAAAATAAACTTATTTTATAAGTTTTAAAATATTTAATTTATTAAATTGATTTTTACTTTTTAGGATTTATAATTTAAAATAACTTTTATAATTGAAATTTTAACTTTAAAAATTAAAATACCTTCTTTAATTTAAATTTATTTTTTAACTTTAAAATTTAAAATATCTAAAATAACTTCAATTTATAATTTTTATAATTATCTAATTATAATCTAACTTTAAATTTTTTATAATTTATAATATCTAAAAAACTATAATCTAACTTCTTCTAACCCTAACTTCTAACTCTTACTTTTAACCCTAACACTATCTAAATATGTATATATACTTATTTTTACTAATTTTTGTTTATTTTTATTAATTTCTATTAACCCTAACACTAACCCTAATTATTTACATTTACTCTAACCCTAACCCTAACCCTAACCTTACCCTAATTATGAAAATTATTAAATAATTGCTATTTGTAACGAAATATCCGTTAAAAATAGTTAAAAAATCCGTTTCAATATATAAGTTTTAGTATTTGTAACGGAAATAACAAAGTTAACGGAAATTCCGTTACAAATTCCGTTAACTTTGATAATAAGTATTTGTAACGAAAATTTCGTTAACTTTGCTTCGTCCGAACTGCCTACTTTTTTTTGTAGTGCATCGCAAAGAAAGTCGAATTTGAGTCCCCCAACAGTAACCAATCTACCTTAGCCTGCTGCCTAAGCTATGATTCTTCCTGATCCAGTAGCGACTCTAGCCTCTTCTTCTCTTGGATTCTCCTCATAATAAGCTTCTCATTGAATGGATTTAACGCTAGTTCCTCGTTCAATACTTGTTATGAGACGTGAGTGATGTTTATCAAAGATTTGGTCGAACACATATTCTTAATCCAAGATTTAATATCATTCTTAATCAATTTGAGTTTTTGGCTAATACGATACATAGGATTTTCATTAATAGACATGTTCCATGCATTTTCCACGATTTCTCTACAACCCTCTAGCTCCATCCATGAATTAAACAACCGAAACGGCCGGACCAAAATTTACATGCTTAAAAAATAATAAAGATAACTTAATAAGGATCATGAGTATGGGTCTGACTTGAAGTCGCTCCATTGAGAAAGTGTTTGAGGTGATTGTTTTACCCCATTCGGCTCCTGTCCTATATATAGATATGATATCTAGCCCCACTTCGTACGCCCCTATAAAAAAAAAGGTTAGGCAAAAGGGAAGATTTCCTGACCTTTTCCCCGATTTTGCAGGCCCGACCCATCTCTCACTGTTTTTACCCCAAAAAATTGCCTTGTCCGAGTTCAGGGTTGATTTGACTTTTTCTCTTAGCCATACTCACTCAGTCCGTACCTAGTTTCTCCTGGACGGGGCAAGTACGTGACACATTGCCACAAATTAACAATAGTCAATTCAAGATTCAACAACCTCAAATTACAAATCTTCAAAAAAGTTTAATAGTTTTAATATAATTAAACCATACAAAAATATACGATTTCAAAAATAATTTTTCTAATTACAGTTTTCCACTATATGTCTACGAGTTTTCATAATTACTTTTCTTCAGAACCGGAGCAAGAGGCGCTTTCTGTCTCTTGCTTTGTACCTCAGAGTGTTACTATCAGAGATGCTAGCAGACATGAAAAGGATGTTACCGGTGGACAAAGGTGTTCCGAGCGATTCAGATGAAGTTGTCAAATCGGAGAAGACATCCGTAGAAGATAAGGCAAAAACCTAGCATTTTTATTTTATTGATATTGTGATTTTGAACCCCAAATACTAGACCTGGGCTCGACATCCGGTCCATCTATCAACAGATTGAAGTCCACTTGCACCAGAATAATCGAGTTCACCAGCATACCTGACCCATCACCACATTTTGTACCCATGTGTACCCAGTAACCCGTCGATGCAGGGTGCAAAGCGCCAATAAATATAATAAAAAAAATGCAGAAAAGCCTCGATGTTGTGAGTGGATTGATGGTAGCTCTATATGGGTCGATTGGTTCAACAAAGACTGCTGTTTGAATTCATTTAATAATGAATGAAGGGGGGGCGGGACGCAAAGAATTATATTTCAAAATTCATGGATTATACAATTGTAGAGACTTGGGAGAATTGCAAATTGCTTATTTTCCCTTCTTTTTATTTTCATCTATAAAATCATCTTAAAAAGAAGTATAATTAATCCGGTTCAAAATAACGGATATAAAACCCAAAGAGATCTGACGGTCAACAAATGAAAACATTTTTCCAATCGTACGGTCATACGTTCGTAGTATCTGTCGTAGAATTTTCCGTGTCGTCCCACTCTCTTCTTTTTCTAGGGTTAAATCACATTTGGGTTCTTTAGAGTAGATATTTTCATCTTTCTATTATAGTTTTTCTTGCTATGGCGACGGAGGATGGGGGCTACGAAAGAGGACTCACCGGCGGCAAGTTTCGGAAAAGGCCGTTTAGAAAAACAGGTTCAGTTACGCCGTACGATCGCCCGCTTGCCTTGGATCGGGCGCTGAGGAACCGAAACGACGGGCAGGGAGAGAGGAATCGATGGTTCTCCAAGATAGTTGATCCTGCTTCCAGGTTGATTAACTATGGTGCTTCCATGTTCTTCTCTTCCGTCTTCAGGAAACGCCTCGCTCCTGCTCCTTCTTCAACACCAGCTATGGCCGTCGGGGTAGATGTTTCTTCCTTGATCGAAGAGACGACTCAAGGTTTTAAGTTTGATTCCTTAAATATTTTTGTGCTATTGTTGTGTACTCTAGCCTCTCTAGGGTTTTAAAGTTAGGTTATTTGGAATTCCGAACTTGAAAGATTTTTCTTTCTTTTGTATTTTCAATTGTCTTCTTTAAAGTTAAATATTGTTCAAGGATTTTTTTTATATAACAACTCGTGATCTTAAACTATATTTTTAATTTATTTATTTTTCTGCTCTGTTTCTTCACGGCTCATGTTTTTCAAAGTTTTTACCCCATTTCTTGATAAATACATATCGCTAATGTCCTTTATTCAAAATTTTCAGAAGTTTCAATTTTTTTCTTATTATACCGTTGCAGTTTTCCCATGTTTTAATAATAGTTTTATTTTGACAGTGACTGATGCCAATTTAAACGAACATGTTCTAGATGAAATCCCAGCTGTAAGTAACTGCTAATTCAACACAAGCATTTTGATTTTATTGTTTTTTGATAAAGTTGAAATTCTATTGATTAATAGAAGTCTAGAAGGGATTCGGCCATGATATAATAGTAATGGAGATACACTTGATTGCTTAAAGTTTATCATCAATTTCCTCATATAGCTTAGCTGGTAGAGTTACGGAGCTGCTGGCTGACGTCTCAAGGAAATAGACTCTTAGTAAATCAAAGCAGTTACCTCAATCAGGGGAATGATTTTTTTGTTGCTGTAAACTTTAGCACCAAAGAAGGCACAATTATTTCTTTTCAGATGTGTGCTGTTTCAATCGGCAATTCCTTTCAATCAAGATGTGTCAAACAGAGAAGCCTATTGTATCCCAATACAGTCAACAACAGCTTCAGTACATCACATTTCTTTATATCACACCGCTGATCCACTGCACTTGAAGGGTTAGATATCCTCCGGACAGCAAAGATCCATGGGTCTGTTTTTTGATGAAGTTAAATTTCATTGATAGAATGAAATAGACAAATGCAAAATATAAGATATACGAGAGATGAGCTAGTTCACCATCCTATCCTTATGTGGCTCTGCTGGCAGCATTAACTTCTGGTTGATGCCTTAAGGAATTAGATTTCTATACATTAAGAGCATTTGCCATTTGCTAATATCTTTTAGAATTTCTTATCACTTTCTCTGGGTGTAGTGCTGCTTGATGTGATGGCTCCTTTCACTCCAAAGATATCCCACTGAAAAATTGCGTCCCTTGTTTGTCTCCCATGCATTCAATCCTTTAACTTCAGTCTGATTTTGACTTGGTTTTGTGGCAAACTTTGAGATAAAAAAGATACCAATGTCTTTGAAGTTTTACTAACTGTCCAGGAATTAGATAATGGGTTAGTGTGATAGAGCTTCACTTCTTGGGCAAGGCTGATCCTGGCACGATTCCTATTTATCTTCATGTTATTTCCTAACTCAATCTAGTTTAGTAATCACAGGATGATTTTTCTTTCTGTCTTTTTTTTGGACATGTTTTTTCAGTAAAGTGAATTTAATCTATCAATCCTTTATTTTAGTTGCAGAATCCCACTCCAGAAGTAACGGAGCTACGAGTCGTAGGTGATAAACAGGAAAATTCTGGCGCTGTTGCAATTTCTGATCTTGAACTCTTGTTGAAACAGAAGACTTTTACAAAGAAAGTATTTTGTAGAATAATTCCTTTTATTTCCTTTATGTTCCACCAATTCCCAATGACAGTACTAGAAGTGATATCGTGTTTGGTCTATAGTAGCAAGATGCGCTGTTGTGTGTGCAATTACCATTTAACATTCTCAGGATAATCTGAAATTCTGAATTATTGGGTTTAATGTCTAACATATGCTAAGTTTCATTACAGGGGTGAATTTGATCGCTTGACTGATTTGATGCGATCAAGAATGATTGACTTGTCAAAAGAAAATGAAATAAAAAAATCGGAACCGAATAAATTGCAAGTTCATTTTGATGAACATGAGAGAACTTCTGGATTACAGTTAAATGGAACAGGCATCTCAAAGCCTGGTTGCAGTATAAATGTAAGAATAATGGATTGTATCTTTTTATCACATTATTTTTTTAAGGGTTCCTAGAGCCCCACACACCTAATCATTTATGTGAGTATGCGAAAAATCTAGTTCATTTATTTTGGTTTTTGCAATTATGACCTAGATCTGTCTAACCACACCAAATACCGTTTTCAACAGAAAGAAATAACTCAAATAAGACATGACATTGTGATTTCTTCTTGCCATTTTTCTGATTGTCGAGTCTTGTCCTTTGTACATTATACGATGTTGCTTCTCGTTTCCTTTCTCTTTTTTTCTACAGCTTACACATAACCCTACAAGTAACACTTAAGAGCATACAGTATACAGCATATTGTTTTTATTTAAATATAATATACAATTATACATTGTTATCTTTGTTCTAAATAATTCATGCTCTTCATATGTGTTTTTAGAAAATAATTTGTTTTATATCGTGGTATAGGTTTATTGCTACCGAACTTGTGTTCTATACTTCCATTCTAGAATAACAATGTTTTTAATTTCAATTTTTTTTGACACGGTGACATTGACATTGATTTGTGCAGGTGACTGATGAGGAATTTGCTTCCCCAATGGAACTTGCTAAATCATTCATGGGTTCTAGATCCTCACAACTAGCTTTACCTGCTCCAACACCACAATGTCCATCAGTTAGAGAGACCGCAATCGTACAGAATTCGAGACAAATTTCACCACACTTGGCAAATAATTTAGTTACTCCAAGATCAAATGTTAGTTTTTCTGGACTTGGTGAAAATGGCTCTCGGACTCCCAGAACCTATGGCAGATCAGCTCTATATAAAATGTCCCGTTCTCCATATTTTAAGTCTCAGTCAGTGAAGTCATTACAGGTTAGATTCTGGAAATACTTTATTCCTGATAAATATTTTGTAATTTATAGGCTTTCTGACTAATATTTTGTTTAGGGAACTCGACCTGTGGATAGTAATGGATTGCCTGCCTCTCATCTTATTTCATCAGTTGCACATTCTGGTGGAAAACAGGCAAGTCATTTGTAGCTCTTGTCAATTTCCTTTAATCCTTTTTAATTTTGCGTGTTTACCCCTTCAAAATATCTTATTGCATATTAATTGTATTCAGTACCTCTTGTTTTTCCTTCTTTTTAGTCACTTTTTGGGTCATGCTCATGCATACTATAAATTAGAAAATGTCTGCATGTATTCATGATTCATTTATAAATTTTGTTACAAAGCATCTGAATAAATTTTTCATATTATCATTTTTGCTAATTATCAGTTTCCTGGTTTGATTGTTGATGTTGACATGTAGTATATTTGAATTTTGATATACATATCTTTGTTTTCTTGAATTTCTAAACAGGTTTTGAAACGGAGGAGTTCATTTGTAGAAGACGATCCTGTATCTTTAGGTTCTACACGCAGCATTCGTCAAAAATCCAATATGGGGTTTCCTTTGAAAGAGAACCTCTCATACAGTGGAAGTTTTCTTTCTACCACGTCGACAAATGATCTTCAGGGTTCCACACCATCTCCGCTGCAGCCTTTATTGTCGAATGGACCTAAAGCAAGCATTTCATATAAGTCTGATGCAAGTGGAGCAAAAAGATATTCTGTTCCTAAGCAATCCAGTTTAATGGCGAGGAAAATATTACAACAACTAGATCAGTTAGTGCCTTCACCAAAAGGGAAGTCATTAGAAGTAAACAAAATCATTAATACCGAATCACCTTTCAAGTTGACATTTAATATGTTAAATGGGAAAGCCCTCAATAGTGTGAGGGATATTGATTACTCAAAAATGAATGCAGATGGTAATAATAAATTTGATAATGGCAATGGTCTACTCAAACCATCTTCAATTTCTCAAGTTCCAGTCATAGCTAATGAACCCCTGAAATCGTCGTTTTCAGCGGAGAAAATATTGCCTAAAGCACGTGGTTTGGATGATTTGCCTTTTTCTGTAGGCAATAATAACACTGGTGCAGAAGCTAATAATCCTGTCATTCTAAGTTCTGTTTCTAGTATTCAAAAAAAGCCTTCATTTCAAATGCAGGTTCCTGAGGTAAGAAATTTTGCAAAACTTTTCTTCTTGTTCTTCTATTTATGTTGGGACTACTAAGGAGTTCCTTCTTAAGTCTCAAACATTAAAAAAAATCGGAAATAAAGTGACTTTTTTGAAATCGAAATATCACTATTCACATAATATTGTTGAAAGTGTTTGAATGGAGATAAAAAAAGATTTGCATTTTTAGTTATTTGCCATTGTTCTAAAATTTCGGTTATTCCTTTATTCATTCTAATGTTTCTATTGTTTTTCTTATTTATTTGAAGAGTTCTTGGGACTTGGACAATTGTGGCAGTGGAAATGATTCTGATTTTCAAATAAAAAAAGAAAATTCAAAATCCTCCATTTTAAAAACCAATCATTTGATTGCCGAGACAACATTTCAGAAGATGCCGTCTACATCTGCAAGAGAAAAAGGTAAGAAATCTATCTTTTATGTATGTTCCCCACTTCCCCTTACAGCATGCATCTTATCACATTTCTGACTTCTCTCCTATAATTTACGTTCTAATCACAGTGAATGAGGAATCTGTTTTCAAAAAGACACAAGCTTTTGCAGAATCATCATCTGGTCTCTCTTCTCAGAAGGGGCAACTTTCAATTCCATTAGCTCCAGAAGAGGAAAATAATACTGAACCTTCATTTAGTTTTGGCTCGAAAAGTGCCCGAAGTGTTAAATTTTCGACAGACATTTCCAGTTTTAATAAGTCTGCAGATCTAAATTCAGAACTAAATCTGGGTGTTTCAGCCCCTAAAAGGTGTGTTATTTTGCTTTTTATATTACATATATTATTTTAACTTCATAAAAGAAAAAACATATACTGTTTTTAGAAAAAGATAACCCATTGGGAAAAAATCCTTGATTGAGTCTCGCGTGAGATAGCGGGAGATATCGCCCATAGCGCGGCGCGCGGGTAGCTGGCGATATCTCTCCGCGATATGCCTATATCTCCCCATTTCACCCCATTTCACCCCATTTCTTCCCATTTCTCCTTATTTCTCCCCATTTCTCCATTCATGATTTTCTCCTCTCCTCTCTTTTTTTTTCTTTTTTTTTTGCAAACCCTAGATGATTTTTGAATTTTTTTAAAACCTAATTTTGAATTCTAAAATTAATTATTACACTTGATCACTACTCTTTAGTTAAGTATGATATTCACTATTACTTTATAATATACTGAATATATATAAAAAAATAAAAATACACTTGGCGCTATGTAGGCGAGATAGCGTGCTATCTCCCCAAGTGCCGGCGCTACGCGCAACTCAAACTTTGGAAAAAATCGAAGTGAAAAATACTTGGGATAACCTCATAATTCATAATCTACCTACTTTTCTAAATTTAAGCGTTGTTTCTAATTAAGAGACCTAATCTTTTTATATCAATATTTAACGGGGAATTTGAATGAACATTGAACAGTGAAACACTATTAGTTCAGTCCAATACAATTCCTCTGTCTACTACCCCTCCAAAATACTTATTTATTGACTGGAAAACACTTTTAAGATTAGGAATGCCTCTTTCTGAGTTAATTTACTATTTCCCCACATCATAAGCACATATCTTCCCAACATATTAGTATAATTGCAAGAGAAGAATGTTTGATTTTTGGATTCCTTGATCCCATAGAGCAAACATGTATTCATCTTCATTGGATTTTCTGTCCTGTTAAATATTCAAGGTAGACAGCTTCGTCCATGGTTCGAATGTGCCTCTGCATGACGTGCCACCACTAAAGTGCGCCAGTGGCATATTCGTAAATATTTAAAAATATGAAATGCTCATTTATTTTTATATATAAATCAAGCTTTTTTAGGTGGTCATGCGATGACCATGACCGCATGACCGCCTAGGCGGTCACCTGAAAATATTAGGAATTTTGCAAAATATACCCTGAACTTATACATATTTGCCAAAAAACCTGTAATTTCAGAAATATTTAAAAAAAATATATACATAAAGTTTAAGACCTGAAATTAGTAACACAAAGTAATAGACTATTAGTCTAAAATTTAAAATGTAAATAATAAAGAACGAAAGACAAAGTTTATAAGACTTCTAATACTCTTCTTCTTCCTCAGTAAATTCATCCTCTTGTCCAAATGTTTGAGAGGATCCTCCTCTACTATATTGTCTAGTAATTGGGCCATCTGTTTCATTGACGCCCATTGCATCTTCAAGGGCTACCCAAGTAAGACCGTCATCACTATAAACCCACTCCTCGGCGGAGAGGTCGACGATGGCCGGAGGGTCGCCGGAGCACGCCTGGACTTCGCCGGAGCACGTGTGGAGGTCGCCGGAGTGTTCTCTTGTAGTGGCCGAAGTCTCCCTAGAAAATGGCCGGAGAAAATGGGTGGGGGAGATGATCTGAAAATCTAGGGTTTGAGGTTCAAAGGTAGGAGGGAAGGGAAGAAAAGAGGAAGAAAGAAGAAATAAGAGAGGAGTTAGGGTTATTTTAAACCCTCACCCTCTTATTTAAATGACTTGTCATTTAAATGGGTTGTAAATGGGTTATTGGGTTAGGCGGATCTGGTCGGATCCGCCTAACCCGCTCTAGCGCATGACCGCCTATGTGATGCCTTGACGTCGCATGAAAAACTATGATATAAATCCCTAAAATATGTTAAAAATCAAAATACTTTGATTATTTCAGAAAACATAGAAATAGAATAGTCAAATATCAAATGGTCAGTTTCCTAGATATTCAACAATCAAAATACAAGTATTGATAGTTGATAGAGTTCAAAGCAACTATGAATCTATAACCTATGGGTCATTGCTCAGGTTCATGACTTCACGTTGTTCACGTTTAGATGCTTGACCCTCGTCTTCACTTTCTTTAGGTTGTTATTACTTCATTATCAACTTGATATAAAAACAGTCTAGCTTTATACTCCTAGTTGATGGCCCTGGGTGCTCAGTTGCCTACTCCATGTCGGCCCAAGTGATGCCTTCGTCCGCCTTCCCTTTGTAATATGAATAAATATGGACCCATTCAGTGTAAATCTAGAAGTTAAATATGTCCTGGGAGATTTTGTCCTGAAATGCTCCCAAGTTTCTCTTTATAGGTTCTTTCTAGAAAGCAAGAGGCATCATTGCTTTCTGCCTTTTTAAACATATTCAAAACATAATAAGCTTGTATTTTGTAAATGTCTAATCAGACATTGAAAACAATATATTTTTAGATATAATCTCTATAAACTAGACTGCTTGAAATTTAAAAACAAAAGAATTTTAGATTTAATTATCAATTATTGAATATGTTGATGCAGATGATGCAGTATTCTGTATTCATTAGTCATTTCTGCATGTAAATCAATAATGTTAATAAAATAATTGTATTGCAAGGTAATTTTGAGGGGGGTAGGGGAAAGCGTATTTGTAGGAATAATTGTACTCAGTACTCACTATACTTCTTTATTGACTTTATTCAATAAAAATTATTTAGCTACTCCATTAGCTACTAAAGTAGATTTTACCAATCTGTGTTCATAGAAATCATAACAAGTTTTATGTATTATTTAATTTTTTCTTTTATGCAGTAATGGTTCAACAAACAAAACTGTAACTTTTGATTATTCGCATGGCAAAAAACCTGAATTAGTTCAAGATTCATCAATGTCAGCTGCTCCATCTTTTGCTTATCCTGCCCAAAGAAATGTTACTCAATCAGTTTCTGATTCTCCATCAGTTTTGACCAGCCCACCCGTGCCATCATTCAAAGATGGATTTGGAAGAAAAGATATTTCCTCTGCTTCAGAGACATCTACTGCCACAGTAAACAAGTGTGATGTAAATTTGGAATCAAAGGATTTTAAAAGATCACCTTTTGGCCTAATTAGTAGCATGACACAAGAAACTGCACTTACTCCTTCAAGTTCAGGCAGTGGCGTTCTTGGGTTCAGTTTTACAGTACCATCTAGTGCAGAGAAATCAGGAAATGGACCATCAATTTTCAGTCAAAATTCAATAAGTCAGTCTGAGTCTACCTCTTTGGGTTTAACTAGTTCAGATTTTGGGTCGACGAAGACTGTTAAACAATTTCCTTTTGACTCGAATTTGGGTTCTGGACAGAGTTCTTCATTATCTTTTGGTGCCAATGCTCTTAATTCTAGTTCTCAAACAACCATACCCATCGTTGATACAGGCTCTGTTTATGGTTTTCAGTCAGCAAAAGCAGAAGCTGCAGCACCCACCTTTGGTGCATCTGCTACTAATTCTCAGTCAGCTGCGACATTCACCTTTGGTGTATCTACTACTTCTCAGCCAACTGCAACATCCACCTTTGGCGTATCTGCTCCTAGTTCTCAATCATCTGCAGCATCTATCTTTGATGTGTCTGCCTCTAATTCTCAGTCATCTTCAACATCCACCTTTGGTGTATCTGCCCCTATTTCTCAATCATCTGCAGTACCTATCTTTAGCGTGTCTTCCTCTAATTCTCTGCCAGCTGCAACATCCATCTCTGGTGTATCTGCTCCCAGTTCTCAGTCATCTGCTGTATCTGTCTTTGGTGTGTCTGCCTCTCATTCTCAACCAGCTTCAACATCTACATTTGGTGTAAATGCTCTTAGTTCTCATTCATCTGCAGCATTTATCTTTGGCGAGTCTGCCTCTAATTCTCAGCCAGCTTCAACATCCACCTTTGGTGTATCTGCTCCTAGTTCTCAGTCATCTGCAGCATCTATCTTTGGTGTCTCTGCCTCTAATTCTCAGGCGACTGCTGCCATACCAACGTTTGGTGTTTCAGATTCTAAGTCTGATGCAACTCCTTCATTTGGTGTATCTGCTTCTAGTTCTCAATCAACTGCAACAACTTCCACTTTTGGTTTATCTGCTTTTAGTTCCAAGCCCCCTGCCACACTAAACTTTGGTGTATCTGCCTCTACTTCTCACTCATTTACGATTCCCTCCTTTGGTGTATCTGCCTCTAGTTCTCCATCGTCGTCAGCTATTTTTGGCTCTGATTCTAGTTCTCAGTCAGCCACACCACCCATCTTTGGTTCTGGATTTGCTTCAACCAGTAAACCTACATTTGGTTCTGCATCATCAGCCCCTGCTTTTTCATTCTCATCTGGTTTTGGAACAGGAGGAACAAAAACAACTCTTGATCATTCACCATTTGGTTTTGGAGTGCAAGCACAACCAGTTACATTTAGTTCTTCAAACATGCTTGGAAATACTCAGATGAACGAAGATAGCATGACTGAAGATACTGTTCCGGCAAGCTTGCCAATTGTTTCATCATTTGGACAAACTGTGACATCCACTAATGTACAACCACCATCAGTAAATTTCAGTTCTCTGTCTTCCCAGCCAGCAAATTTTCAGTTCGGCAGTCAGCCAAATTCTGCTTTTCCCCAAGCTCCTCAATTCCAGGCTGCTGGAGGAAGTTTCTCATTAGGCAGTGGTGGTGGTGGTGACAACAAGTCCAACAGGCGAATTGTAAAACCAATAAGAAAGAAGAAATAGAACACAGGTTTTAGCTGTGCACCTCAGGAATCATGAATGTCATTGGGCTCATGTACGTATTCCCATTGTATGTTAATTTCCTAATCTAGCAGGAGCTTCCACTGGCTTTCTTATTCTTCTTTGAGCAGTACTCAGTTATTAGTCCCCCCCCTCCCTATTTGTGGTATATTTATCATTTGTTAAAATTTTGACTTCTAAAGTAGAGAATCATGCACTAATTGGTTTGTAATGCATGTCCGTCCATGTGTAATATGTAAAAATAGAAGAATCAGTCTCTTCCTATATCTTCATCGAACCATCTAAGATTCTAAATTATTGCATGGTGTCTAAATAGAAGAGTTTTTAGGAAATTACAGGAAGATTTTGCAAAATGAATTTTGTTTTATATAATAGCTTTTAAAAATCCTTGTATAGTTTATTATACTCTATAGGGGATTAGGAGCATTTGTACCTGTACTTTTTGGAAAGATATCAGGTCTCGATTCTTGAATGTTTGATGTTGGCTGGCAACATAAAATTGAAAATAATCCAGAAGATAATGAATTGATGTAACGTGTCATCTATTCTGGTAAAATCTGCATGAATTAAATCACATGAAGTCTAGACATGAAATGACGTTTCATATTTTCTCTAGTGTTGTATAGTAGTGTAGTTTAATAATAAAAGTAGTGGTGGTCTAGTGGACTTCCTTTTTTGAATTTTCTCTAACCGGTGAGTCAGTGCAACAGGCAACAGCAGTGTGTTTGATAATTGGATGGGTTTTGAATGGACGGTTGTGCGGTCAGACGGCCATTGGAAATTTGGGAGGGAAACCGTGAGGTCCATGATATGACTCTTCAGATTTATTAACACACCTCAAATTTGCTGTCATCTACTCACCATTCTATTCATCTACATATCCCGCTTAGGATACGTCAATCAATTACCATGATTACGATATCAGCTCGCCACTCGATTTTTTTTTTAGATGACGATTTTTCCTGACTGCATTTAAAAATAAAGTTCAACAGAATTTAAATTAATAAAAAAAAAGAGCTACTAATACTAAAGCATAAAATAAAAGATGGATCCCTGGATTTATTCCCTTGCGTTTACAGCTATAACTGCAGCAGAGGCTCCCGACCATCCTTGAAGAGCTTGTTCCTCTTGTCTCGAGCCCTTCAACTTCTTATATCTACTTTCTATGAAGATAACTTCTTATACCTCGCATTTCTTTCAACTCAAAAATGCCAGACAAAAGCGGGCAGAGGCCGAAAGAGCTGAATCCCTGTGAACAGATCCCCTATCCTTACATCTATGGGCACGCTACTAATGGCTCCCATGACTTGCCACCGAACAAAATTTATTGATGATATAAACGAATACGGACAGCCATCGAATAGATGCTCGCCACTCGATTGTTTGATGGATGGAATTGGTCTGCTCTGGTTTTATTTTATCACTATTATAATCAATATTAAAAGTTTCAAATTACTCAGATAAAAGTGATTCTATTTTGGTAAAATAGATTCAGGATAGGTATATTAAGGAAAAGTCGTTTAATGATATTTAAATCAGGTCTATTGTGAATTTGTATTTCTGAAAAACTTTTATCTCAGAAAAAAGTCTAGTAGATAAATGTTTGGAGTGTACGACTAATAATACGATTGATTGTGTAGAGATCTGATGCTTCGACAAGCAAGTTGTAGCAATATTGATGGAAAGTATTAGAGATAAAAAGGATAAAGACTTATTAGCCAAGGGAATTTAGTCAAAAATGTCGACAAAATTTCCTGTTCTTTTTGTGGAAGGTGAAATAAAATCACCTAAACACGTTCAGGAAGTTAATAAGTTAAAAAGTACAAGTACCGTCTACTTGCTTATTATGCAATCTGAAAAATGAATTAGAAGTCATTTCTTTTTTAACTGTTTTTATTTCAGATTTCTATTAATTCCGTTGGCTGAACACCTAAATCTTATCTTTTGAAAAACAATAAATATTTCAATTCTCACCCAATCCAGTCCAGATATTAGATTTGGGGATCGCTGCATAAAATATTACACACCACTCGATCTCTCCCTTGAGAGTACGTTACTATGGAATGCTATTGAATGTCTGTCGTGACATATATAAACTGAAAGAAATAAAAGATACAGATAACACGTTAGCTAGTAGACTCCTTCTGAGATAGTCTTTAAAAAGGTCATTAAAGACATCAATATTTCCTTTGATCCGAAGTGTTACAAAAAAAACTGTTATCACTTTTTGAAAACATATATATATATATATGATGGTAGTATAAAAGACTAACCTTCTGATCCAGCGTATTTAGTTACTATATAACTAGACTATATAGTTAATGAAATAGAGTTAATAAGTTGTTTGCTTTTTCTTTTTTACTTCTGATTTTATTTTTATATTTTATATAATTTGAACATTTTTCTTATTTTAATGAAATTTAATTGTTTTAAATCTTTTTTTTTTAAGAATCTGTTAGAACCAACGTACGACTCTTATATATCAAAATTCAAAATGATATTGTGTAATGTGTAGACGTGTAGTAAGAACATAGAAATAAATGTGTATTATATTATAGCAGTTGAGAATTCAGAATAATAAATTTGAAAAGAAATAACATAATTAAGATTGATAGACAAAATATATATTATAGCAGAATTTCAAATCCTAATTGTGCCTTAACTTTGGGTCCCTTCTCCCTCCTGCAATCACTTCATCTCCGTGCCTCATTTCCTTGTCGGCTTCCATGTTGTGGTTTAAATGAATTCTTGGAAAATGCGCCCACTGTCAAGTGTCAACATACAATAATTAATACGCATTTAAAATATTATAGCTAGAAATCTAGAATTGAATTTGAAGGGGAAAAGAAAAATCCAAGTTTTTTAAAAGTTTTAAGGAAGAAGAAGATGAAAATGAATGATTCTATTGATTACTAGGCATCTAGCTTACATTTTTTGATGCAGCACTGAAAGCTTCTCTATGGCTTATATCAGGATTGTTTGACTTTATCCTTTGAATCTCCGCCCTGAGAATATTAATATGTATGTATAAATACATGATGATCAGTAAACCAGTACTTTATTTAAATTAATCAGACTAGATTGATAACGTACTTGATGAACCTGTTATATGCAGAAGGAACACGTTGCCTCTTCTCCGGAGCTAATCATGTACAGATAATTTTTAAATAACCGTTGAAAATTTTAAAACAGTTTGAAATGTATACGTGCAGTATGATTTTGACAAATTACAGTTCAAAAATAGGGTTAACCTCATGCACTAACTTATTCGTTAATTAATTTAAAATATATACACTACTTACGAGGGTGTATTGATGGAAGAAATTGCTTGTTCATATTCTTAACTGATGCAATCTTATTACACTTTCTGGAAGAAGATGAAGATCCACATTCCATTATTCCATGTCGATCTAGACCTCTGATATTACCATTCTGCAGAAAAAGAAAGAAGAAGAATAAGCTGAGGGACTTTGATTGTGGAAATATAATTAAGGAATATATATATATTAAATCTGTAGACCTGGAGTGATTTTGATTGATTATATGGAATACCGACGTTGGGGTGAAGAGTTCCTCCTAAATTTACAGACAGCAAGTTGGCGCAATGTCCACATCTTACTGTGACAATATTGAACATAGTGTTGCATGGAACACTGACCTGAAAAAATATATATTTAAAGCTCATCAGAAAGAATTAACATTCAAATGAAGGAAAAGAAAATATTAAAGCCAGGAAATTGAAGAAGAAGAAGAAGGTGGATATTGATCAAATCTTCCGATAAGCACATTTTCCAATGCACGCAGTTTATAATGACATGGAATTCTGGCTAGCTTTTGGGCGCTGTAGCTTCTTTATGGCTACTTAGATCCTTATGACTGAATATTAATCAACCAAATTATTTCTGCGAACAAACCAAACAGGCATGCAAAGACCGTTTGGAGTGACTGTATATATATGAAAGAAGGAAGCAAAGTGTAGAATTAAGGTCAAACTAAACTTCAGCACTCTTTTAGGAATTTAATTAATATTCAGCTTTATAACCATATATATGTTTGATTTGATTGGGAGGAGATCTCAGGTGAAGCTTACTAATTAAATATTGTATTTCAATATTTAACTCCAGCAGTAAATCATTAATCAATCCATGGCATCTAATTATCATATATATCATCAACCTCAATCCTCAACCAAGATTCAACACCACAATCAATCTAGCATGCTTTAATTTTTCTCAATTTTAAAACCCTAATTTTATAAGATCAGATAAATATATATAGATATATAGGACTAGTTATACCGCAAGTATGGTGTTACAGAAGTTGCAGTTGACATAACAAACGTGCTCTGCCGGCACAGCTTCTAACGACATTTTGGCCGCAGAGATCTAAGTAGTCAGGACCTACTAGTACGTAGACAATACAAAACCAGATCAAAATCACAAAGATAACTACATATGATCGATGAAGGTAATTATGAAAGCAGATCTTCTCTGCACCTATAAAAATAAAAGAGATCGAGGAGATATTTAGAGCTAGCTAGCTAGCTATACGAAATGGAAACGAAGAACAAACCGGGTGACCGGGGTTGCAGCTGGTTTGCAGATTAATTGATCGACTGATTATGTTGCAGAAGAAATGAAGGATCTGAGGACGATGATTGATATAGGGGATCGAACACATAGAAGAATCTGAGGACGATGAGTTGTGATATGACGCTTAAGTACTCACACTACTGTTCGTCATCACTATGGCATTTTGGGCACTAGTGTTATACAGTGACTCATAACAAAAGTTTTTTCATACTGTACGCTAGGCAACAAAATAAATACAGTGCAATAAAATGACAATAATACAACAATAAATAAAGAAATTCAATTACATATCTAATCTTCCAATAAAATATTCAATTCATAATTCATTTTAATACACTTAATTATTTCCACACTTATTATAATACTACCATGTCCTTTCTTCATATCAAAATTATCCTTTGCACGTTCTTTTAGGTCCAAAATAGACATGCTGCATGAACAGCATGATTGGTCCAAAATTTGTCTTCTAATTAAATTTTCGCTCCAAGTTAAAGACTTGTCATTGCAATTTTAGAATATAATTATCAGATGTGCGTGTCATCATGATCGAGAATCATGAAATATTGAGGTCGAGTATTTAAGATTTCAAGGCTCAATCTAGACTATTAGATTAATTAAAATAATTCAATTTTTTTTATAAGTTTAAACTTTAGAGTAATACATTTTTTCTAATGATTTTTACAGTCTTAATTAGTAATGTTTTAATCACTTTTTGCTAATGGTCACCTTCTTTGGTAGAGGCAGATGCTTTGGCGAAAACATTTCGAATACGAGAGGCTTCTTCAGGATTTGACAAGACATTTCAATGGCATCATCAGTAATCTTTTACTCTCTCTATATATATACTAAGGGTCAATATACATTAGCTAATACACTTTTCTGCTGATTGTATGTGTGCAAATCACATCATCTTACTTGGTCGACTCAGATTAAAAGCTCAAGCCAGATTTAACAAACTCAAGCATCCCCATACACATATCACCTTTTTGCATTTACTAATTTGTTCGATTGACTATTCATATTTCAACTGATAATCAAGATAATCACTGAAATGCTGCTTTGTTTTTTTGAAATGGTAATTTGGTCTAAAATTTGAATATAAATTCGTTTGATTCTCTCTCAGCGTGTCCAATGATAAATAAAATTGGATTAAAAACATGATTTATCCTGTTACGACACCTGCAAGAACATCACTCTTGCCCCTTGCGTGGATAGTGTAAACCAGACGTATTGCATCTAACCAGCAATCGACCAATTCCCAAGTTTCAGCTACCTGGAAGCAGAGTAACACAAGAAACCTTCAGTACAAGTAATTATCAATTTTGCTTTGGAAATAAAAATGGTCAGCCAAATAAATTAATAACGAGTTGATTCTCAATTGGTGGCGTCCATGGAAGTGATCAAGTAGATACAGTAAAAATGAGAAGAGCTCAACATCAAACATAAAGCAATGCTCAATCAGAATTTTAACACTTCACCAAGTAGTTGCATACAAAAAATAAACAAGTTCACAAAGATGGATAAAAAAGGGGTACTATTTACCAGGTATGTAGGTCCATGAATGGTGTCTATACACATACCGGCACCTGGAGGTAATGTAAGATCTGCACAAGCTGAAATAGAGATTATGTCTGGAATGTCAACTTTGATAAGCGATTTATCAACGTATGAAGGACTGTGATCCAACTGCCTCTGTTCTTCAGTTTTATCTGCCTGATACAAACACAAAAGTAGATTACATATATTTAAGTTATTTCAAAACGAATGAAAATAAACTCTGTCCATCATACAAGTGGTGAAGTGATACAACTATAACGGGAGTAAAAAATATTCAAAATATATATCATATTAATTACAATATGGTTCTAAATGGCTCTTTATAAATAACCCATTGAGCATTACTTGGTTATATACGTAAAGTATCATCAAACTAGTTCTTAAGGTACAATTGTCAATATTTTGTAAGATATGAATTACAAATTTACAATGAATAAATCTATTTTCTGATTTTCTCCAAAATCAACAAAAATAAAGAAAATAAGATAACAAACAAGCAGTCACATTCAGAAGCAAAAGTTCAACATATCTTCATTTTTTTGTGTTCAATGTGTTCAGATATTTATTTTTAAGTACAAAAATGCATATCATTTTTAGAATCCACAAATATTACCTGTTTAAGTCCTTCTTGATTCAAAACAAATCGAGATCTTTCCCAATCTGAATGTGGTGCAAGTGGGTTGCTCAATGAAGCAGCAGTCAAATATCCTGTCTTAAGATAAGGTAATGGAAGCTGCAGGGAGAAGACAGTGAGAAGTATGAATATCTATTTATCTAAACCATAAAGAAATTCTAATATTATGATCTCGGTGATCTTTACCATAGAACGCACTAATCGCAAGGCACTAGTATAAACCTGCATACAAGTTAAATAAATTATATCGTGTAATAATTGATAATGTTAGACGATGAAGAAGCTAAAATAAAGGAATTAGGCAATTTCAAACTGACAGATTATTTGAAAAATGAATAACTGTTTTTATATTTATACTACTTGTAATTAACACATTTCAACTTTTACCCACCCCTGCTGAATACTGATACATGAGCTAGGATTCAAAATTTCGAACAATACTCTCCTAATTGTCTTCATAACTTGTAGTCTTTCTCTACTGGAAGCATAAAATATCACATATATATTACTATTTTCAATATTTAGTATTTACGTGTTATTTTGGAAATAAAAAGAGAATTTAAACATTTAAATTTAAATATTAATTTAAACCTTTTCTATATTCCCGAATTCTCATATATGTGTTAAATCTTGGAAGAACCTCAATGTCTTAGTTAGTTTATTTCCCATTCAAAATTACACTTCACATATATTATGATCTGAAAATAAAGTGGAGTCAAAAGTAAAGATGACGAAGCTGGACATATTACCGAGTAGGCAGGTTTCAGTGCATGAGCAGATGCAATATAAATGGCAGACTGACTATACAATTCATCTGGAGAAATATCATTCACACTCACAGGTCTCCCAGACCTTAACGTATCCTCAGCTAGACCATACTGGATAGAAAAAATTCAAAAAGTAATTATGTTATTTCTGTTATTATGTTTATGGAAGATTAAGCACATGGCTCAGTTACAATATTTACAAAGATTGCGTTAGAGATTTACAAACCAGTACAGTGCCCAGATTGTATATTGCTCGATGAAAATCAAACTGTAATTGAATGGCTCTACGAAACTTACAAAACAGAAAAAATTAAGTTATCATTTGAAGATCAATTCTCTAAAGTCTAAATAACATGGAAGGATTGTAAAATCATTTCATAATTCATACGTGTTATCCTACAACTATTTGATTAGTATGTGGCAATTGAAAGTTTCATGTACCTTGCTTATGGCAGTTTTTACAATATTTGGTTTTTCCCGCACAGGAACAATGGCACTAAGTTCCTGTTATTAAAAGGTTTAAGACAAAATGAGTCCTTGATAATCAATAATGAAGATTAACATAAAGTTAATACCTGCAGAGCAAGTCCCCAG
This sequence comes from Zostera marina, assembly GCA_001185155.1. Classification (NCBI taxonomy): domain Eukaryota; kingdom Viridiplantae; phylum Streptophyta; class Magnoliopsida; order Alismatales; family Zosteraceae; genus Zostera; species Zostera marina. Next base: position 249,581 of record LFYR01000182.1, on the reverse strand, counting down.
TTATTGAGTGCCTAAAATTAAGAAGAAGAAAAAATAGTATTAAAATCCTGGAAATGAACTACATAGTGGTGCAAAAAAGAAATGGAGAAGATGTCAGTGCTAACTAGCTATCATGTAGAATATTTCTAACTAGCCTAACAAATGATAACAACCATTGAATGTTATTATACATTAACACTAGCTATAATGTAGAATTTCAATATATGCATTAACCAATTTGTCACCCAAACAATGGAGCTGAATAACTCGTACAAACCCTAGTATCTAATTCTATCTCATCTTGCACGTGTAATCTGAACACGCAGAAAGTAGAAGCAATAAAATAACTGCAACAGAAGTTGAATATTTTAAAAAGAAATAATTACTTTAAAAAAAATAAAGAGAAAAAAATAGATTTTTCCAAACCTGAGGGTTGTTCCAGTTAAATTGAACAGATTTTTCGTATTTTTTTATTGCCTGTAAATAACAATGGTTAATATTTTATTGCTTTTCTAGAAAAACAAATATTGTTAAATCCATTAGAAATGTTTTGACATTGTGCGAAACAATGAAATCAGCACAAATTATGTGTATGATTGTATATAAACAAGTATGAATGAAATGAGTGATGATAAATAATTTTATATCATTTGCAATAAAATAGCTCTGTGCGTGATGATAAATAATTTTGTATCATTTGCATTAAAATAGTTTTGTGCAATACTGCAACCTCAAATCGTATTCTCTAAAAATATTAAAAAACAGATTAAATTACAAACAACAGATTCAACTCAAAAGTTTTGGAAAGATTATTAATTATGAATTGAAAGTTCACAGTACTAATATTCTAATACAAAAAAAACCTTAGTACCTGCTTCCATAGTTTTTCAGCTTCCTTTGTTCGTCCATGTAGTTTTGCTCGATCTGAGATAGCAATGGCCCAATTATAAAATGCCTGAAAATGAAATGTTAACAGCAAGACCATAACTGAGAAGTAAGTACAATGTACCATTGGATAAAAATGCAATGGATTTTCATCAAAAAAATGTAATAACACATTATAAAAAAAATGGAAGATAGATAAACCATTGGATAAAGAAGCATACATCATGAAGGGTGGGGCAAATTTGAGTAGCCTTGTCATACTTTTTACAGGCTTCTTCAAGCAACGCATCTTTTGAAGGGGAACTAGAATCATGTGGGATATTATCTGCACTTTCCTGAGTTTTCATGTACATCATAAAAATATGGTATTTAAGTAGGTCGATAAATATCTAAAATGATATAGCGCTCCACATACCGTAAAAATTGCAATTTATTTTCATTGGAATTTTGTTAAAAGGTGAAGGAAAGAACTTACCTGTAGAACTAGGGCCCAATTATAAAATGCATCATGGTCATCTGGGTTTCTCTCTATAGCACTAGCATATCTGTAAAAACAATGATATCACACATCATTGTGATGGAGATTGAAACATAAAAATTTCTCAAATCTAAAACAACTACCAGCAGTTCAGCGACACCCATATACTATTACAGATTATATACATTGCACAAAATATAGGTTTACCCACCTGATAAAAACATAATAAAATACATATTTAACTTCACAATCTATAAGCATGATGAATAACGAGCCAATCTTGAACATGTAGTTATCAACCACCAACTTGTTATTTCTAACAAAACAATACAATGTTTGGGAAAATTGTATCTTTTCAACTTTTCCACATGGTACTGTGATAACATAAATATCATTGAGTGCAGCAGTGAGTAGAACACCAAATTTTCATTGTTCCATATTTTGACAACATTGCAAGATAACAAATAGTACATAAAATGCCAAAATTCCAATATTTTAGGTAGGGGTGCATATCAGGATCATTTAACATGTGGGAAACCAAAGAATTAGATAAAAAAATCTGTTTGCATACAATGTTCACTGTGGGTCGCGTGGTTATTTTTTCAATGCATTAAATAATTTGCATCTATAGATTCAAGTTTAAAATACAAATTTCAAATAGATCAGTTAAAAAGAGCGTGACTGTGCAAGATATCTTTGTGGTTGGAAACATTAAAAATACCAGAAACAAGTTAGAAAAATAACCAGAAATAACCTTTGAGCAGCAAAAGAAAGAATTTTCTGTCGAGAACGACCCTCGGCATCCACACCACTAATGTGACTGATCAAGTCTATGGAAATATCATTTTGACTTGTATCTTGCTGCTGTAAACTGTTTTGTCTAAAAAAGCATTCAAGAGGTGTAAAATAAAATCTTTATTACGGATGTCAAGAAGATACATAAAATTAGTTAAATTGCAATCCTATATTTCTGTGTAGTATAAAAATCGATATCGAATATAAAAGAATAAATTATATAAGGTAAATTTTGTTATTTATATATCAATTATTGAAAGATTGAGAATTAGATATTTTTTTTGAAATTTGTTAATTTTACTCATTTTCAATTGACTCCCAGTTATTTCCTATTTTCCTAATGAAATTTGTGAATGATTATTAAAGAACAATTAGTTACAGTTAGTTAGTATTTAACTAAATTACAAATCAGTTACAATATAAATCCTATATAAGGACTTCATGTAATCATACATAATTCATTCAAATATTTAATACAAATCTAGTTTGTAGTATGGTATCAGAGCAGGGGGTTGTGATCCAAAATTTTCTCCCGCAAACTTTGTCTCCAATGGAGCATAACCACCAACGACGGCAGCGTCTTCGCCGATTGCGATTTTTTCAACGACGCGTCATCCGCGAGGTCTTCTACGATCGCAATTTCCCCAACAACGTTCCGCGAAGTCTGCACTATCCGCATCGCGTCATTCGAATTCTTCCTCACTCGCAATTCCATCCACGTCTCTTGCGAATTTATCGCCTTGATTTAAACACTTGCGATCTCTGCACGTTCGCGATTCTGCAGTCGTCAAGTCCTCAACGCACCCGACAAACGTAATTTGCAATCGCCGATCCCTGCCGCAGCACGTTCATCATTCAATTCCAGTGATTTGCAATTTTCTGTTCATCCGCGCTCCTCTCTGAAGTGAGCTCCAATCGGTTATTCGCGAGGTCTCCACAACGATCTGCACATCGCGTCGTCACTGCCACGTCTCATGTTCAGTCCGATTCTGCACATCGTCTCCGCGTTTCTGCACATCCACGTTTCTGCGGCTTCAATCGCAACGTTCGTCTTCGATCTGCACATCTCCGGTCTGCACAACGCGGCTGCCGCGTCTTCGACTTGCATTTGCTGATTTGCTGTGATCTACCGATTTCCCGCGGTGAAGTTTATTGTGACTTGCATTTGCATTTGTTGTGATTTGCGTTCGACTTCTCAAAGTTTCTGCTGCAGTCGTCTCAAATCAATTTTGTAGATTTCCGCGGTAAAGTTTCTGATCTCCACACGTTTTTCACTGGGATTTCTCTCCGCGTTTTCTGTCCAGTCCACGCTCCTGGAGTCCGTGTTCGCTGATCTTCATAGTCCACGTCGCGATCTTGGGATTTTCCCTCTCTTCATAGTTCGCCGATCGATAGCAGATCTGCAGTTGACACGGTCGCCATCATCTGCCGATCTTCACAATCATATTTCACGACCTTCACGATCGCCGCAACTGCCGTTCCTCACGATCTTCACGATCGCATTTTTGGACTTCACGATCTACTGATTCCTGATTTTACATTTGACTCTGCACATTTGCTGTGACTTGCACTTGCATCAATTTTAGATCGTCTCCGATCTCTACCGCAACTGCCAATCTGCACACTTGCATTTGCGTTTTTTTGTTTGTGATCTACACATCTTGCGTTTTAGGTCCAGCCCATTATCTGCCACAAATTGCCCACCCTTGAAATTATATTGGTCCAGTCTGTTTCAAATTGAGAAGAAGACTGATTCAAATTGATCCAGCCCATTTCTTTTCCACAATTGATTACTGAAATTAATTCAACAACCGACAATCACTGCGTTTCTTGCTCCGGCATCCATGGCTTTTTGCGGTGAAGTCACACCCGGCTCGACAACTTCCCACGCAAAAATCATCAAGTTCAAGCACCAATGCGTTGTGCGACTCTCTGGTGGTAATTTTTTCGTTTGGCAAGCCCAAGTCCTCACCTTCCTGCGTGGATATGGGTTACTAGCATACGTCACCGGCGACATTAACATCGATGGCGACGAATTAAAAACGCAACAGGACCAACTAATTCTCGGCTGGCTCTTCTCAATGTTGCAGGTGGATGTCCTATCGCAAGTGGCAAGCGCAACAATGTCGGCGAAGGCGTGGGAGCATCTGCGCCAGATTCATGCGTTAACTTCCGGAACGCGGGTCCTGCAGCTACGGCACCAATTACAAACCCTCAAGAAAGGGGATTTGGCAATGGAGGTTTTCATCTCAAAGGTGATAGGGCTCGTCGAATGCATGCATACGACAGGAATATCGGTAACCGACTCATAAACAATTTTGTACGTGCTGGCCGGTTTAAACTCGGACTATGAGGCAATCGTCGCCGTAATCTCCTTCCAACTTGAGAACATGACCGTGCCAACAATGAAAATGTTACTAACAAATCAAGAAATCAGAAACTCAAACAATAAATCTTTGATTTCAGAAATGACAGAGGTTAATATGGTAAAACATCGAAGAGAAAGAGAAAAGTATCGAGGAGAAAGGCCGGTCTGCCAAATTCGTACTAAAAAAGGGCATGTAGCACTAGTGTGTCACAATCGCCATAATGAGGATGATTATCCAACACCACCGGAACACAGGACCCGCCAACAGCAAAATCAAAAGAAAAAAGTTGTGAATGCGGTATGGATACCGGCGTAAGCATCTCCGACACAGATCAATGCCCTTTGGAACCCTGATACTGCAGCCACGGGTCATGTATCAGGTATGGCAAATGTATTACATCATTCTAAAACTGCCAAAAACCACCCAGGTATAGTCGTTGCGAACGGTACAACTATTCCCGTAGCCATCACAGGCGATTCTAAATTCTTAAAACAAGGAAAGGAGATTTGCGTTAAAGATATTTGCGCAACATACCATTAACTCTCTGGCATTATCGCTTTGGTCACATCTTAGAGAAGCTAACTAAGTCAATTGTCAAAAAAAATCAACTGAATGTATCACAGTTAAATAAAGAATTTTAGTTTTGTGACTCGTGTGTAATGGCAAAACACCACCATCTTCTATCCCCCTCTCGTCCAGAAAACTCTGCTAAACAAATACTAGACATAGTGTATGCTGACCTATGGGGTCCAGCACCAGAACCCTCAATCGAAGTACACTATTATTTTTTGAACTTTGTGGATGGTTATTCTCGTTATAATTGGTTATTCCCTTTGGTGTGTAAATCTGACGCTCTGAAAGTGTTTAAACTGTTTAAAATATTTGTTGAAAAATAAACAGGAAAAACACTGAAAGCTCTCCAGACTGACAACGGAGGTGAATTTCGAGCATTCAAACCATTTCTGCAAGAATGTGGTATTGCATATCGCCTATCCTGTCCATATGCACATACTCAGATGGGCATGGTCGAAAGGCGTCATCAGCATATAGTTAACATTGGCCTAGCACTCCTACATCACGGCCAGATCCCACTCCGGTTCTGGGAATTTGCATTCACAACAACAGCCTTCTTGTACAATAGAACATCATCACCGGTACTCGAGGGTGAATCACCGTTTCAAAAGTTATTTCAGGTATCACCGTCATACAACGATCTTCGGGTATTTGGGTGTAGAGTATATCCAAATCAAAGGCCCATCAGAAATAACAAATTTTCATACAGATCTGACCCTCATATATTCCTGGGCTACCCAAATAGCCATCGAGGTTATCTATGTTACAATCCAACTACCAGGAAATTTTTAATATCACGTGATTGTGTATTCTATGAAACTGACTTTACACTCAACACAAGTTTAATAGAAACAACTAATGACATACCAGAAATTGTTGAATCAAGAAATATTGATGAAACTCCAACAACCTCTGAGCCTGGAAATAAATCAGTCTCATATGACGACGAAACTTCTCAAAACGATACTACTCCATTACAACAACAACAAAAAATGATTACAAGGGGACAAAAAGGAATTCGCAAACCAAACCCAAAATATGTTTGCATGATCTCCGTACCTCTATCAGTTCCAACAGGCGCTGCCTCAGCACTACTTGTTCCTAACTGGACAAAGGGCATGACAGAAGAATTTGAGGCTTTACTAGCAAACGACACATGGGAACTAGTACCACGACTACCAAGATACAATGTATTAAGTTGTAAATGGATCTTCAAAAACAAAATAAAATCAGACGGTACCCTAGAGCATCGAAAAGCACGCCTAGTTGCAAATGGGTTTCGCCAACGAGACGGTATCGATTATGATCAGACATTTGCCCCAGTGGTAAAACAGGTAACTATTCGAGTGATTCTGTCATTAGCAGTTACAAACAAATGACAAGTCACTCAATTAGATGTATCAAATGCTTTCCTACACAGCATAATGGAAGAAGAAGTTTTCATGCGCCAAGCTCCGGGCTTCACAAGTAAAGAATTACCGGACTATGTATGCAAACTCAAACGCTCACTATACAGGTTAAAACATTCACCACGTACATGGTTTGTTAGACTCAGGACAGTGTTACTTCAGCTTGGCTTCTCCGACAGTACATGTGACCACTCATTATTCATGTTTCGCCAAGGAGGGATATAAGCATGGCTGATTGTCTATGTCGACGACATAATATTCACAAGCTCCTCAACAAAATTTATAGAAGACACGATTGAATCCCTATAGAAACATTTTCCAATGAAGAACTTGGGACGACTACACCAATTTTTAGGAATTCAGTGCGATTGGGAAGATGACGGCTCTCTATACCTATCGCAACATCAATACGCAAGGACGATCCTAGAGAAGTGCGGACTGGACACTTCAAAATCAGCCCATACACCTATGGATAACCGGATCAGGCTATATGATGAAACTACTCCATTCGAGTCACCAACTCTATTCCGTCAAATGATTGGAAATTTGCAATATCTGACTATTACACGCCCTGACATATCATTTTCAGTCAATAAAATCGCATAGTTTATGCAAACACCATCAACTGTACACTGGACGGCCCTAATAAGAATCCTTCGCTACATTGTCGGGACAATTTTTCATGGGATACACATCAAACACTCAGAAACGTCCAAACTAGTAGCCTTCTCCGATACCAATTGGGCGGGAAATAAGCACGATAGTCGGAGTCAGGGGGCGTATGTTGTGTTTTTTGGTTCAAATTTAATATCATGGGGATCGAGAAAGCAAAGCATGGTAGCTCGCTCTACAACCGAAGCAGAGTATCGAAGTGTCGCAGACACAGCACCAGAAATGGACTGGATCAGAGGGCTACTAAAGGAATTGGGTATACAAGTTCCAATGACAACAAAAATTTGGTGTGACAATTCTGGTGCGATAGCCATTTCAAAAAATCCATCACACCACATGAAGTCCAAGCACTTCGCGATGAACTGCCACTTTGTTCGAGATTCGAGAACAAGTGTTCGCTAAAGTATTCGAAGTTCGGTTCATCGGGTCAAAAGATCAAATAGCAGATCTCCTCACCAAGCCACTTCCACGACCAGCGTTCGAGACATTACATGTCAAGCTTACCGAATAACTTCCGTTACGCTTGAGGGGGCGTATTAAAGAACAATTAGATACAGTTAGTTAGTAGTTAACTAAACTACATATCAGTTACAATATAAATCCTATCTACAATCAGTTACAATATAAATCCTATCTACAATCAGTTACAATATAAATCCTATATAAGGACTTCATGTAATCATACATAATTCATTCAAATATTCAATACAAATCTAGTTTGTAGTAATGATGAGTATTGGTCGTATGCCTTGTGAATTATATCATCTAAAAAAATCAAATCATTAAATACTTTAATACATATATAGATTGGTTTGGTCTTGAAATGACTATGGCCGCAATGTGGTTTGTAATGATAATCATTAATTGGACTAGAAAATGAGTTGTAACGGCCCCTTCTCAAGATTGGATTGATCTCTCAAGATTGATTTTATCCTGGGAAGTTAGCTTAAATAAACATGGATTTACCTTTATCATCCAATCATCCATAAAGAGTGTTGATTGTGATGATACGGTGAGGGGGTTCAATTTAGAAGACCAAAGTGTTATTTTATGCCGACAGATAGCATTTGCTGAAGTAGGGGATGTATGGGAATCTTATGTTTTAGATGACGTCATACAAACTCGGACGGTTTTGCTCATTCAAAGAGTTATAGAAAGATTACAAAATTTAACACTCAATTCTCCTACCCAAATCCAACAAAAACAATCCTAAATTCATGTAAAATTGCAATTTCGCAAATAAATTCAAATCCTTTACTACTTGATCTATTTTGAAAACCTAAAATACGATCCTAAAGTTCATAATTAGACAAGGGGGATGTCACAAACACAATATTAAGGAGATCTTGCACCTGTAGAGAGCATTCCCATCAGAATCTCTGCTCACGTCATCAAGAAGCTCCTTCATAGTAAATGTGCGGTTCTCGTCAGCATTTTCCGAAGTGGATTTCTCTCCTTTGATCAGAGATGATTTCATTTCTTCTGGACTCCCAGATCCATTCTCTCCGATTCCATTGAAAATCGGAACCGGATTCTCAGGCGGATCGATCGCATTAGTGTTTTCGATCGCCGAGATCTCACTATCTTGCTGAAGTTCGGTAGTCATTCCAGCACCTTCTCTCCTAATTTTTAACCTTGGTCAATTATCAACTTAGAGTAGAGAGGAGGAACAGTTGACACTGAAGACTGGATCCGATTACCAGATTTCAACCGACGGAGATCCATTTATTTGTGGATCAGAAATCATCCGTTTAGAAAACGAATCGACATTAAAAATCGAAAACGAATCGACATAATAAAACAAAATATTTAGGGAAAATATGCGATTAATATCCCCAAATATCGTAATTGGTCAATGGTCATTAATATTTAGATTTTTAAGGCTATACATATCACAAAATAATTGGTTATGATATTTACCCAATTATCCTTAAATATATTAAAAAGCCCTTCGCTAGTTGACTGGTTTCAGGCTTTCAGCGTAGACAGGACTCAGGAGATCCGGAGTTAATTCCGAGGATAAGAAGACAGAACCTCTACAGATCTTCGAAATCTCTCGTTTTTTTTGACATGGCAGGTAAGTTATGATTTGAAACAAAAGGATTTTACCTCTTTCCTTTGTTATGATCGTTGTACACTTGTACCGTCAGTTGTTAATGTTGATTTGTTTCGATTAGGGATGGCGGCTGAAGGCAAGATCTACAGTTTCGACGAGGTTGCCCAGCACAACCTACCCAAAGATTGCTGGCTTATTATGAACGGAAAGGTTTGATGTTTAAATTTTATATTGAATATTTTTTGGAAAAAACAGATAGTGTCAATCCTTGTTGACAGCGCCGAGTCCCTTCAGATCTTGATTCGAGATCATATGAGGGCTCGACTCCATCTCCTGATCGCCATATCTTCCATCCTTTACTGGCATGGTACTTTGTATTTTGTATTTTTCTGTCGATTTGATTATTTTCTTTAAAAACCATGCTTTGGCTTCATCTTTAAATTTGTCATATGTTGTAGTTCTAATAGAAATATTCTGAGTTTTTTGACAAAAAAGATGTTTTCTTCCTTTCTATATTATTAACTCTGTTTGTTTTATGATCTGCTGTTTTGACATTTGAGTTTTCACGACCATATTCAATGAGAGTTTATTGCGTTGAAACAACTTTTTTTAATACATTTTATTTGCATTTTGGCAACTGCATTCAGGTGTATGATGTCACTGCTTTTATGGATGATCATCCGGGAGGAGATGAAGTTTTGCTGGCAGCAACTGGTAACAGAAGTTTACCTATTCATATATTTTTTTAGGAAGATCCAGTCCGATAAGCTGTCCTATTTTTCTGATTTTGCTCGACATTCGACCTAAATATTTGTAGGTAAAGATGCAACAAGCGACTTCGATGATATTGGACACAGTAACAGTGCCAAAGAAATGGTGGATAAGTACTATTTAGGTGAAATTGATGTCTCGTCTATTCCGGTAAAGCTTAAGTATGTTCCACCACAGAAATCATCCTACAATCCAGATAAAAGCACCGACTTTATCATAAAGATCCTGCAGTTCCTTGTTCCTCTGTTGATCTTGACCTTAGCTTTTGCTGTCAGGCACTATACAAAATCAGAATAGCTTCGGCTTATTTTAAATTTTCTTACCAGATAATACTTTACTCACTTATGGTGATTAATTGTTTAAGATATTCCTGAAACATTGTCAGTGAGATTATTCTCTTATATTCCTTAAACCTTGTCAGTTAGACTAAATAAATGCTTTGCATCACTTTATTACTTTGTCTATGCATTATATTAGAATTCGATAGTATTTTTGAATGATTAAGGACTATATACATTTCATATATATCTTCTTATAAATTAAATACATTCCGAGCTTTAAGTCTAAACTCGAATCTGTTTAAATTATTGGATTGTTTATATTTCTTGGTCTTACAAGAAAAAACCATAAAAAAATGCTAGCGTTCGTAGAAATGGAAGTCGATAAAGGAGATTTCAAAGAGACGGTAAAAAAACATCAAGAAACTTTATCGTGGAGGCTTGCCACAAGATCATGGGCATCATCCAACAGCTTCCATAAATCCAAATGGCCAGTCATGTTGTTGCACTCCTTGACTATTTCATCCATGCTGTTATACTTCTCGATGATCAGTTTCCTTTTTTGCAAAACACAGGCTGCAATCGCGTAGAGAAGCAAGTCATCGGTTGGAGGAGCCTTCATCTTCATCTTACTCCATGAAGATTTTCCAAACCCAGCACGTATAGCTGCCTGGTCTGCCCAAGTTATCTCCCACAGACTTACAGTTTGCTCAAACGTTAGTTCCCTCCTGAACAGAACTACAACCATTCTGTACACAAAAAAACAGTCCTCTGCTTGGAGCTTTTCCAAATGTCTGTATAAATGAGCATCTTTAGCTTTAATGATCTTCGAAACAATGTCTAGTTGCCTCTGGATGCCAATCTCATCAAGCCTAAAATTATGACGAGCTCTTCTCATAAACCCTACAAAACACCAGAATGCTTCATGATCTTTCTCCATCACTGCAACTATCGGTGAAAGAAGATCACTCATTCCTTGACAGTATCCGATTTCTTGATCATAGAGTGCGTATGACTCAAGAATGGCAATCAGACGGCCAGCATGATATAGTCTGCAAGGATCGAGGTTGTCATACTCTTTCAATCCAACAGCATTGGCACGTTTACGTGCCTGATCCTCAGAAACAGCAGCTTGTTGTGGAGAATATACAGTCCATTCTGAACTAGCACGCAGAGCATCTAAACGCATTATACGTTGCCATGTCACAAAATCCTCTGCTGTGCGATTGACTTTTGATGAATTTCTTTCTAATAATGCTATTCTGGCATCCTTCACATCTTTCTCACCTTTGGATTCTTCAAATGAACATTTACTTTCGAAAGACACATTAACATCTGTCATGTTACTTTCACCCTCTTCTTCAAGTAATGGTGGGCTTATATCATCATCAAGTTCATCTTCAAAAGAACGACTTGCACTAAATCCATCTTCAGAGAAAATAGATTCATCAAATTCATTGCTAAAACTGAAACCCATATTGCTATCACCAATCACTTCGTTCAATTCCCTACGGTTGTCATTTGTAGGATTCGTGAGTTGATGGCATCGTCCTCTCAGCTTCTTATACTCTTTCCTGGAAACACAATCTACAAAATGATTATTTCTTCACAAATAAATTAGGATTTAGGTCATTAGGTGGGTAATTAAAAATTATTATCTTGAAAAATAAAAGCATGCAACAGACGCAGTGACTACACCTACTCTTAGATTCGCATAAAACATTAAATCAAATAAAAACATCAAAAGAAAAATTGCTTAACATCAAAAATGGACCAACAGAGCTAAATGACGCAAGAATGCAGCTAGGGTGTCAAACGAGCCGAGCTTTGGCTTATAGAAATTCCTCAAGCTCGGGCTCAGCTCAATAAGGAATTCCACAAGCTCAGGCTCCGGACTCAAAGCTCGTGAGCCCACGCTTGAGTTCGCGAGCCTGGACTTGAGCTCGATAAGCTCTCTTAAAATCGCAGCCTACAAGTAATTTAACCATAAAAATTAATTTTAAATATTATTTTGCAGTATGTGTGACTCAAACTCAAGACCTTTCTCACTTAACATTTAAATGAATTAACCATTTAACCAAAACTTCTTTTTGAAACTTTATTTAAAATATATAATATAATATTATTATCGAGCCTAACGAGCTTACCGAGCCGAGCTCGACTACATCAGTCCATGCTTGGGCTCGGCTCGTTAAGCCAAACAAGGCTAAACCCTAGGCACGAGTTCAGCTCGTAACGGACCGAACCGAGCTTAACTTGACACCCTAAATGCAGCAATGATGTATTATTATTTTTTTTTTTATTGATGAAAATAAAATTTCATTAGAAATGAAAAGGGCCTTGCCCAGGATTACAATATATACATAAAATAAAAAGAAAGACAGCCCCCTTAACAGACAAGCACTTTTGTATAAAAGAGTTCGATAAGGGGTAGCACTAAAGAAAAATGCAATGATGTATTAAATATCACATGAGATGTATAAAAAAATTGCAATGATTATCTTTAGAATATCATTTAATCATGCAAATATTACTTTGTCAAGAACCTACTTAAAAATACTGTCTGGCTTAAATCTTAAGGCATGGTCAATTCAAAATTTCAAATAATTAACCAGCTATATGCTATTGGTTCTCAACAATATGTGATGCTTTATTTTTATTAGGTAATCAAAGAGTCAAAGGGAGGAACCAGCAACCAATTAAATTTTAAAATATATACCTTATTTGAGTATTAACAGCATTTCTTTCAGCTTCGGAACTATTTATATCATAACTGCATGATAAAGAATACTTTAAAAAGTACAAGTTTAACAAAATAACATAAGTAGTAACCATAAAATGATTGAAAAGAATATTAAAGATGACAATATTGATAAGTAAAACTAAATAGCTAATGGCTGAAAATCATAAAAACAACAATCCAAAAATGAAAAAAAAACAAATAACTCTAAGACTAAACATGGGGAATGGTACTTGAATACAAGGGATGGAATATCTTACACAGCAAGAAGGAAAGGCCAGACCTCTGCTCTGATGCTTGGTTCAACACCCTGTGTGAAACAAATGTTGTTTGATTAAAGAACAGAGGGAAAAAATTGATAAAAAATAGATCCTAGGTAAACAATAGTTATAGTCAACTTTATCTGCCTGTAAAATGCTTACTCCACTGCAAACTCTTTTCAGAAACTTCACTCCACCATCCAGAAACTTCCCGTCAGGTGTAAATAAGGTTTTCCAATGGCGACGTGAAAGTGTGTGCTTTCTTTTTCTTCTTGACCAAGGTGATTTTAAACTTCCACTAAAAAAGAAAGTGGTGGATACGTATCATTAAAACACAGATAAAAGGATTCATGGAAATGTCCTCAATCACTTGATGTAGCTGAAAATCTATAAACACCATGTAAGATACCCAATACTCATATTCATAGACACCACAATAAAATAATAAACACATTTTCAAAAATAAAGATCCATGTAAATAAATGAGAGAAAGCTGAAAGCTGGAAACATCGTTTCATTAAAATAGAGAGAAAGTTCTTTCATTTTGTTTCAAATGATAGTATGATACTGATAATAATTAGTATCAAAACCTATACTGCATCAAGGAACTCTGCAAAAATAGTTGAGAGGAAAGCAATGCCATCATAAAACAAAATAGAGGATGGTTATCCAAAAAGTGTAGTTGAGAAGAAAAGGAAGGAGAGGGACTTCAAAACGAAAATGCTCATGAATTGTCCTAGATTTTGTACCTATGATTGCTATGTTATAAAATTATTTTGTAGCTATGACTTCTCCAAGACATGAAGAATGAGAATTTTTTAAAAGTAAATCATAATAGTCTCGCCCATTTAAATTGGAGAAAAATAATATAAACTATTTGATTAAAGTAAGTGTGTAAAACTGCAATATACTGTCTACATCAAAATATTTTATGATTCAAAAAAGAAATAGTTTGCTGAGGAGAAAACATTTAATTATCACTAGTGTACACTACAGTGATTCAATGCGATATTTTCTATCTGAATAATAATGACAGATGACGTTATAAATTCATAATTGGACTTTGAGGCAAAGATACAGAGATAAACCGTGCTACATCATCACATCCGCAGTAATTTTTAAATTACAGAATGTAAAATATAATATAATAAAAGAAAGGAGAAAAGAAAGGGAAATGAAAGATGACTCACCGATCTGAATCGTGGGTTGAGGCAATAATAAGAAGAGAGCGCAAAGGGGTCCACGGAGAAACAGAAGAGACAGAGGAGGGAAGGATGCCCTGTGGCGCAGAAGACGAAGAAGCCTCGGCCTCAGACACGGACGTAGTGTAAGATCGAAGGAGGCCTCTCATCTATTATATTTCGCTAAATTCACCGATTCAACACACACACTCTTCTCTCTCTATGTGTGTGTATACGTAATTATTTCTTTCACCGATTTGATTGATAAGACGGGGGAAATAACTTTTTTTGCCCTACCTACAAATACCACCGACATCGACGACAACAAATGGAAGCCCAGCAGTCATGACCTTAACCATTACTTTTCCTCTGGCTACTACAACCATACTGAAAAACAAAGGTGCTTAAAGATTCTACCTTCCTCCATCCTCCCAAATCGACCATTTCACTAAAGCATGGATACGTAGCGCAATTCGAAACCAAAGTCAACTTTCTTAGTCGATTCCGGCTTCTCCCAGACCAATCCTCAACCATCCCCAGCCCTGCCACCACGATTCCAGGACCAGATGAATTCGATCTGTTGTTGAAATGGAGAGATTGCGATGGGCGAAATGTCAAAAACCGGTGCCTTTTCCCCCCTTTTTCCCAAATGCAGGCAAAGAAAGAAAGAAAACAGAAGACGCCACATAAATAATACAAGATATTTGCTTTTGTATCATCGCATCACGTCCGTCAATCCACTCGTTCTCGGATAAGAATCATAAGATCCAACCACGAAATCCACTCACATTTTAATCTTAAATACGCCACCTGCCAATGCTGCCATGCCTCCACGACCTCACTCATCTATCTATCTGATAGTCTAATCTCCACCGTTGATTTAAAAAGGTGTGGGGGATATTTTACTGGACTTATTTACCAAGGAACAATCTACCAATGTTATTTTTAATTTTGACATGCTCGACAAACTTCATGGGATAAATCAACTTACTATCCAAAAAAAATCAAATTGTTTAGTAATTCTAATTCTTTTTTTTGATAAGTTATGTGATATATAAATGATAAAGGTGTAACCGAACAGTGCTCGAACGACGTTTCGAACAAACGTTGGGTCAGAAACTTCGTCGGAAACATCTCACACTCCTCAGTCGCATAGGCTTACTCTGGCAAGGGTTTTCTTTCACTTGAAACAACCTGTCCGAATGAATGGTGATGACCTCTATTTATAGAGTTTCTTATGGGGATAACCTGGTTATTAGAGTCGTAATCGTCTAACTTCCTAGATCTGGTCCCAGGTTGAATTTACAAGGTCGACTTTCTCATAAAATCGACTGAGGCCACCCATCGTCTATACAGGTTTTTATCATCCACTCCGAGATATCTTAATCTCTGATTGCTGGTGTCGTGTTCAAGTTTTGGATACTGTATCACTAATAAGTAAAATAGAAATTAAAGTATATACAATCAGATTTGAAAATACATTGTACAACAACAGGTTACAAACTTATACAACAGGTTATTCTCTTCTAAATACTAAATTTTAGTAGATAGTTATTTGTCTCTCAATTTTAAAATTTACTTACAATGTTTTCATTTCATATTTTCTATTTTAACTATCCAATGTTGATTTTACTTATCTATATAGGAGTAGTATATATAGTCCATAGTTGATAAAAAAAACTTTCTTACGAATAAGTAGGTAGATAGATGGGTACAATTGGACGAACCTCTCTATTTGGTGACCAAACACTTCTGAGCAGATCAACCTCTCTATCCAATCATAATCATATCATATATCCGGCCATGCCAGCTTCTTTCCAATATCAATTCAACTATAAAACGGAACCAGGTCCATCAATTCATTCAACCAATCTGAGGAGATCGAGCTGATTATTGATTGAAGGATTTGAAGCCATGGGAACCCAAGTGATGATTGTTAACAAAGAGAGAGAAGGTGCGGAGATAGTTTACGGAGAAGAGGATTGCCATAAGCATTCCATGGATTTGATGCGTGAGTTGGGTTTCCCAGAGGGAGTTCTCCCACTCAAGGACCTGGTGGAGTGCGGAAGGGTTCGATCAACGGGGTTTGTGTGGATGAAACAGAAGAAGACATACGAGCACTACTTCAAAGGGACTAACACTACGGTGAGCTACTCGCCGGAAGTGACGGCGTACGTAGAGAAGAATAAGATGAAGAAGATCAAAGGTATTAAGAGTAAACAGATGATGATGATCTGGGTTCCACTCTCCGAGATGAGTATCGACGATCCGGCAATTCAGAAGATTTTTTTCAAAACTCCAATGGGGATTGGAAGATCATTTCCTTTCTCTGCCTTTGAGGACGACGACCAACAGGAGCAAGACAAAAAGGAAGACAACTGAAAATTATTTGGGAAAATTATAACGATATCCTATAAAGTTTCTATTATTTTATTTTCTGATGGACTGATTGTGTTTGAATTGTGAAATTATCTAGTTTGTTTGATTAAATAAATAAATTCAGTAAATATTATCCTCTCTTTATATCCACTGCTGGACTAGTGCAATTTAAAACCATATTTCCAATTTTTCACCACAGGCAAATTCAGGAGACAAAGTATCCATTTTTTTTTCTACACAGGTAATAAAGGTTGATCTTTTCTTCTTCTGATTCCCTTTCAATATTTAATATGTTTGCTTCCACCGGTCCTTGTAGATTTTAAAGTAATCGGTAGAATCCCAAATTTTGAGTTCGTCCTATTTGTAGGGATTTGACTCCTCCGTATCGGGTTACTATGTACGTCTCTGCATTGCAAAACTGAAAACTTCATGTTTGTTTTTCAGTCAGTATATATTGAATGCAGTGTTTGTAAATTGTGATGACACCTACAGAGTTACAGGTGGCTCAAATATTTACTAATACATGGGTAATGGGTTCGTCGGATAGATAATGGGTAGGATGGAGGTTTTGTCTTCGATGCCTTTTGTTCTACATTTTTGTGGGTTTTATTTTATTTTTTTGGAATGTATTGTTTTTAATTTTAGATGGGTCAGATTTTAAATGTCTTCATCAATAAGAAAACTTGATACTCCGATATCTTTACTCATTTACATGCTGGACGTGATTAGAATATATATAAGATGGAATGAAAATACTTCAATACCAGAAACCAGTCTTTATTTTACATTTACCCAGAGAGTAGATAATGATAAAATGAAAAAAATATATCATAAAAGCCCCAAGAAATTAAACTTGAAAATCACTTCATCAATTTGCGGAAAAAATATAAAGTGATAAATCATTAGGTTGTAGAATCATTAAGTGATATTATATATAATAACAAGGCGTTATCTCAATTAGTGTCACAGCTCACAGGGTAATCAAGGTTCAGGTTTCAAGTCCCACATTATGTGTTTTGATAATACCTACTTGTCTGGAAAGTGGATAGACATTGCAGAAATAGATAACTTTTTAGGAATAAGATGATATTAAGACTATAACTTTTGCAATTTGCAGCTACTTACTCTAGGAAGAAAATTATATTAACTATTTTAATTTTGAGATTTGTTTCTATCTCATACTAAAAAAGATTAATTACAATAGGAGTTTGTTTATGATCTGAAATGAAGGTTAAATAAAATAAGTCGAGTTTCTCTTTATAGCTTAAGAAAGAATGTATGATACTTTTTTCAAACAAGATTTATATGATTTTAATTTTAGTATCTGTTTTAAATAAATTATTGATGCATGTAGTTAAGAATTATGGAATTCATAAGTTTATTACTTTGTTTAATGTTTATGGTCTGATTGTCTTAAAAAATATCTTGCTGCAGAGACAGTAGTCCGGATCTCTTCTTCCTTCCCAAAGATGGCGGCAATTCTTCCAGTTTCTTCTCCATCTTCAATCTCAATTTCGTCAGAGATGTCCTATTCCCGATCTTCTCCATCTTCACTCCCATTCTTAACTTGGCGGAAGAAGCAGCGGATGAGTGGGTTGTGTGTGAACAATGTGGGTGATCTCAATAGTGGTTTAACTTATAAGGATTCTGGTGTTGATATCGATGCTGGTACAGAGCTCGTCAAGAGGATTGCTAAAATGACACCAGGGATTGGAGGATTTGGTGGTCTCTTCCCTTTTGGTAAGTAGGACTACTAGTCATTTTTATGATGGTTAAGGATTTGATAAATTGAGATTGTGCATTGTTTCGATTAGTATTGAAAAGAAAAAACAACCAGGGTAACATTTTTCTGTAACTTCTGGACACTTTTGTGTTATTATAGGAGATTCATACCTTGTTGCTGGCACTGATGGTGTGGGAACAAAGCTTAAACTTGCCTTCGAAACTGGTATTCATAATACCATTGGAATTGATTTGGTAATATTAATAATCGAATATTTTTTCATTGTTACGATGATTCTGTCGGAGAATGATTAAATGATATTTTTTTAATAATGTCTATTCTAGGTAGCTATGAGCGTCAATGACATTATTACATCCGGTGCTAAACCACTTTTCTTTCTTGATTATTTCGCTACTAGCAGTCTTGATGTTGATCTTGCTGAGAAGGTAATTTTCAGGTTTCCCATAGTTATTTTTTTTATCTCTCTTTAAATATTTTGACATGATTTTATAGGTTATAAAAGGGATTGTTGATGGATGCAAACTCTCAGACTGTGCTCTCCTAGGAGGAGAGATATTATATAAATTTTGATGTCTTTAAAGGGAGTTTTATGGTCTCAGACTGTCATTATATGATTTGATGAATAATTGAACTTTGTTATAATATATACTTTTAATCGTCTTTTCCCTATTTCAGACAGCCGAGATGCCTGATTTTTATGCAAAAGGTGAGTATGATCTAAGTGGATTTGCCGTAGGAGCTGTCAAAAAAGATTCGGTAATCAATGGAAAAAATATTCAAGCTGGAGATATTCTAATCGGTCTTCCATCTAGTGGAGTTCATTCAAATGGGTTCTCTCTCGTAAGAAGGTCAGAACTCAGAAAGCTAGTAACGAACAATCTCTGTGCTTAAAAACATGATTAACTTGGCCTTTCAGGATTCTGGAAAAAAGAAAAATGTCATTACACGATCAACTTCCAAATTCTAATGACCCAATCACGCTAGGTGAAGCTCTAATGGTTCCAACGGTTATATATGTCAAGCAGGTATTTTCATAACTGTTCTTGGATAACTTGTATTCTAGTATCATTTTTGCTTAAGTTGTTTTGAATCAATCTTTTACATATTTTTATTGATGCAGGTGCTTGATATTATTGGCAAAGGTGGTGTCAAGGGGATTGCACATATCACAGGTGGGGGTTTCACAGATAACATACCCAGGGAATTTCCTTCAGGTTTTGGAGCCACAATTGTCAACAACTCTTGGGATATCCCCCCGGTGTTTAAATGGATTCAGGAGGTATATTTCTTTGTTTAAATGATGGATTGATTTTGTAATTTTTTAAATTGGTCTGTTAAATGATGGATTGATTTTGTATTTTTTTAAATTGGTCTGTTTTGTTTGTTAACCTAGGCTGGAGAAATCAAGGAATCTGAAATGCATAGGACATTTAACATGGGTATTGGTATGGTGCTTGTTGTCACATTTGAGGCATCTGAAAGAATTCTTGCAGAATACAGTGACAGAAATTTAGCTTATCGTATTGGTGAAGTTGTAGTTGGTGATGGTGTTATTTTTACTTAAAAATTGGCGATAACAACATGAAGGCTGTAATATTTAATTTTTTTTCATTTTCATTTTTAAATAAAGATTTTATAATTATATGAAAATATTAGAACTCAATTAAGTCCTAGTGGATCAAACATATCGCAGTTTACAGAGAAGGTATACTTCCGAGGAAGTTAAATTTTTCTTTGTTAGCTTGAATGGCCATTGTTTAAAATCCCCAGCACTCTATTACTCTAGACAAGTGAAATTATAGATGTACTTTGATGCATGTAATTTGCGAATATAATAGAAGGATATGAAAAGCTTTGAGAAGATCGAGTTCAAGTTTAGAAGAGTTTCTGAAGCAAGTCAAGTATTGAGAAAGGATGGAAATGAATATCAGCTACAGAGAAAGGAATGAACATGGAAGGGAGTATGGAAGCTTTGATAGCTAGATGGATGTGAGGATAAATTAATGGTTTTTACTGACTTCAGTGATTTGTTGTCATAAGGTGAAGGTTTGTTTAATACTCAATAGAAAGAAATCATCAGTGGTTTATAACAAGAATTGCATTATTATAAAAAACTAAGTCAATTTATTACACGTAAAATTTTGGATAATTGAAAAACACAAGGCACTTGCAATTGCCAATTCCATCCACATATCAATGGAAGATAACAAGAATTACGCTACCTTAAACATAACCTTGTATTAATCAAACGAAAAGGTGGTGGATGAAAACTGAAAAAGAACCTCCACCAGCATATCTGCTATTCATCACACAAAAATAAGGACCACCTGGCAATAACATGATTCATGGAACTATGGGAGATTGGGAGTTGGTCATTCGTTCCTACTTCCTAGATAGAAATATCCCCTGTTGAAATAAAAATAGGTTCCTCCATGTCAAAGATTTACACTTTTTCATGAATAAATTTAAACAAACAGAATACTTTTATTTACATGAGGATTTTAAACTTACATGAAGAAACTGAAAGACATTCAGGTACGAGAGATTATGTTGGGAAATCAAACCTCCTTTTCATCTCTTTTTTTGTCTTCTTCCGAGAAACATGCAGAATTCACTTGTTGTTGTAACTAGAAACAAAACAGGTTATCTTGTTAGAACCTTATATTCTTTTTTTTTTGAAGCAAGAACCTTATATTCTATACCATCACAAAAATAGACAAACAAACATCATCCTGTTTAGAATAAGAGTGCTCCCATTGGTATTTTTAGTATACTAGGAACTTTAGAGTAAAAAACCCGATAATAATGGTACTTTCTGTGTTACGTGTTTCAACATTCAACTATTCCTTTTACCGTAATACTAATCCATGGCAATTATCTAATTGAGTATAAGAATTGAGCAATGTAATCAAACAATTGCATTCGATATTTGTTTTGCTTCAATCTACTTATCTGATAAGAGGATAAATACAAACAGACAAGAAAAATATACACAGAAAAGCTTTCCAGTAATAGGCTGCAATAACTACCTGGACAAATTTAACTTTTTCTGCAGTGAGTTCGTCTGTTAAATTAGATACCCTGAAAAGAAGATAAGAGTTGGAAGCAGTTTGGTTTTTATATAAGGTTAGCATTACTATCCTGATATCCTCAAAATTGGCATGCATCAAATATTCAAATGGACGAAGATCATAACAATAAATAAAAGTGAATAATGATAAATTATTATGTAAATTTAGAATAAAAGATGTACCTAGCTTGCATCTCAGAAATTTTCATAAGCAATAGTTGTTCTCTTTCAGAAGCAGTTTGTTCAACCTATAATAATGGTAAGCAATTGCGAGAAAATATATTTTGATTATTTTCTAATGAAAATGAAAAGCAACGAGATTATAAAATGCAATGGTACTCACTATTACATCATCATTGGAATGAACACCTGAGGAAGAAAATGTCGTGGACAAAGATGAAACATAATATCATGTTAGATTAAGCATCAAGGAAGCACATGAATAAATGTTGGGAATTATTGCCTACCATCAGATTGTTCAATCTGTTGAATGCTATTCAGCAAATTCATAATAATATCCTGGAATCCAAAAAATAAAATAACAAATAGTGATTTTGCATTTTTTAACATATTATATTAAGTGACAAATTAGAGATCAGAGATCTACAAGAAGTACTGCTGTACAGAATTAGAGTAGGCTACTATGCAGTTGTGAGAAACCAACCTCCTGGGGCAACCTACTTAGTTACTAGACTACTAAGTACTAAATCTTTATAAGAAAGAGTCATGGGGGCATAACCCTATCTCCCTCATATCTATTCTCTCCATCTTTTTGTAATATAGGGCATTGCCCTCATTTTATGAATGAAAATTTTACTGTTCCATTTTAATGGACTTTAACTTTATAAAAAAAATGAATAAAATTTTCACGTCTTTCAAAAAAAAATTAAGTGACAAATTATGTACTCTGATGGAACTATGGAATGGATTGAAGAAATAGCGAACCATCTTAAAATAGGAATGACAAACTAATTTTACATTTTTACTTACTCGTTGAAATGACGTCTGTTGATGTAGATTCTGAAGGTGGGGAACAAGAATAGAAGCAGGTAATCTGACATTACCAATGTCTCTATTAGACTGACTAGCTGGCTAAGAGATAAGAGATAAGAAAAAGGAAAAAAACCAAGGTGAGTTTTTGAAGCATTTTATGTCTAGAGTGTAAATTGACTGAATTCTTTACAAAGCAAAACAACATAATCAAGTCACAAATCCAATGCAGAAGAAAATGTGTAGGACACAAAGAAATGAGTCCTACTCAACATATATCAGTTATCTACTCTGTTAAAATGTATTACTAATTACCATAGATAAAGCATTAAAAACATCATATGATCTAAAACTTCAGAAGGCTAAGCATCTTGGTGTGAAAATAGATAATCCACATCCAAACTTATAAGAACAATGTGTGAAGCTGCATACAGGTGTTTGTTTAGGATCCATGCAATCACCAACACTGGCAGATTTTCGCAGAGGAGATCCCTGAAATTTATAATATAAACTATGTTATGTTAGAATATATTCTAAATATATGTTACAAATAACTAAATAAGTAAATCATTTTCAATTAATTAATTATTAATTATTTCTTGACACAAGGCATTTCCTTATATGTTGTAACTCCTCTATATAAGAGGAGGTAATTCCTCTGTAATAGCATCAAACTATTATTATCATTCTCTCTTATATTTTAAAATGGTATAAGAGCCAGCCCATAAAAGTTGTTACTTTCTCCTCTTTGCTTCTACTTCCATGATACCACAACAAAGGTTTCTTTTCTGATTTCTCTCCCCAATCTATCAAAATGAAGGGAAATTAGGGGAGATAACTTCTACAAGACCTCTGTTATTGTTGACATGATTACTGGTGATATCATTGCTGTTTTGGTATTGCTTTCAGGTAAGGAGAAAGTTTAAAAAAAACGTGCGCTTCCTAGAATATCTCTTGATCCTTTGAAAGGAATTATTTGACTATTTGTTACCACTGCCTGCTTCTGTTTATTGATTTATTCGTCTTGTTAATGCTTCACACCATCGATCGGAACCACAGAACTCAAGGATCTAAAGACATCTTATTTCACATAAGTTGGAATCCTGATATTCGACTGAGGATTGTTAGAAACTTGGTAGTTGGAATATATTCTAGAATATTCTAAATGAGTTACAACTCGCTAACTCGGTAATTGATTATTTCCTTATATGCGACATTTCCTTATATCTTGTCATTCTTCTATATAAGAGGTAATTCACTAATTCCTATGTAGTATGTAATAGTATCAAAATAGCGGTAACCCTCTCTTGCATTTTAAAATTTAAAATATTATAGAGAAGATTATTAATTGAAAATATGAACATTAAATTTAGTAATTTACTAGAGAAATTCAAACCTGAGTTGTTTTTCTGGGAACTGTGCATATAGGAATATCCTGCAGTAATAATTTTTCTTGATAAAGTAGATTGTTGTAAAATAAAAAAATTTCACAACTATTTCCTTTTCATACCTTTACAAGATCTACATTTTCGGAAGTGACTGAAAAACGTCCTTTTATTTGGACCTTGGATTTCTCCTCCAAAGTATCTCTGAATCCTAGAACATAAAAGAGAAGTAAAACCTAAGTGCTCGGTAAAAAAATGATGATTGATTTATGAAAAAAATATGTGCAATAAGTTTACAACTTCACTTCATCCTAACATATAAGTGAGTAGTCATAATACAATACCTCCTGCAGATCTTAAAGGAGCTGTAGGAGCAGATAGGCTATTTGCAGAAGCACGGGTTGGAAGCATCAGTGGGCCACTGAAGCTTGGTGCTTTTCTTATTTCACGTTTATACCTATCAGCCACTGAATGAATTTCACTATCATACCTGTTAAGAGAGAATAAAGTTGCCTTCAAAACTGAATCGGGGCTACCACTACTCTCAAAATTAATCAAATATTTTCAAACGTTATCTCATAAAGTATTTCTATTCATCTCAACATGCTAGTCTTACATTCATAAGTCAAAACAAGTTACATAATTTCCATTTAAATTACCAACATGTTATTTCATATAAATAATTTGTCTGATATATCATTTGGGAAAATAATATTTTTTTCTTACATTTAATGTTTTCTTACTTTACTGTCTGTTGGAATAACAGAACAAGATACAAGATCTATAAATTGTAATATTAAGTCATTGATACAAAGGATCTCCTTTTATTATTTTATATAGAAGAAGAGAATACAATACAAATTACAAAGGAAACCAACTTAGAAATTAATCTATAATTCAATCAATTACCAATCTAATCTATATTCTTACGAAACTAATATATATGGCAACAAGAATCCGTGTCACACCTCTTGAAACCTATGGCACTGAGATAGCTATCAAATTTCTTGTACCACTGTCGAGGTGCTTGCTTCAGCCCATACAAACTCTTCTGAGTTTGCAAACCAGGTTTCTTTTACTGTTCGATACCTTGAAACCATCTGATTGTGCCATGTAGATCTCTTCATCCAGGTCACCATGAAGAAAGGCTGTTTTCACATCCATCTTTCTAAGTAGATATTTTCTGCTGCAACTATACTTAGAATAATTCTGATAGTTGTCATTTTGACTACAGGAGAGAACACCTCAGTGTAGTCCAAATCTTGGATCTGCTGAACACCTCAGTGTAGTCTTGCCTTATACCTCTTTCTTCCATCTGGTTCTTCCTTTAACCTGAAGACCCATTTATTCTGTAAGACACGTTTTCCTTGTGGTAAAGGAATCAACTGCCAAGTCTTATTATTTTCAAGAGACTTGAACTCTTCTTTCATGGCTAGCTCCCACTTCTCAGAGTCATTTTGCATCTGAACCTCTTCAAATGATTCTGGCTCTCCATTATCTGTCAGTAAGAGGTAGTTCACTGAAAGATCCCATCTGTTTGGTGCCTAGTTTGCCTAGTAGATCTCCTGACAAAATGTTGAGGAATTTCCTGTTCATCATCCTCATCTTGAAAGTTCAGGATCTGTTATCTCCTCTGAAGTGTCCAAAGGATTCTCTGCTGGTAGGCTCTCATCAACTTCAAACTCAACAAACTGATCATCTCCATCAGTTTTAGCACTATCCTTGTGCTTATAGAGATTCTGTTCTTGAAAGATGGCATCTTTTGCACGAATAACTTTCTTTGTTTCGTTATTCCAGAATCTGTAGCCAAAGTGATCCTTTCCATATCCAATGAAGTAACACTTTTGAGATTTAGCATCCAGCTTTTCTCTGTTTTCACTCTTGATATGAACAAATGCCACACTTCCAAACACACGTAGATGTGTATATCTTGCTTCTTTACCAGTCCAAAGCTCTTCTGGAATCTTGAAATCCATAGGAACAGAAGGTCCTCGATTGATAAGATAAGCAGATGTGTTGACTGCCTCTGCCCAGAAGTACTTAGGTAAACCAGAGTGTAACCTCATGCTTCCAGCACGCTCATTCAGAGTCATGTTCATCCTTTCAGCAACTCCATTCTGTTGTAGATTGGCAACCACTGTCCATTCTCTGCGAACTCCATGCTCTTCACAGAACTTCATGAACTCTGTGCTGTCATACTCTTCACCATTATCTGACTTGAGACACTTCAACTTGCAACCTGTCTCAGTTTCTACCTCTGCCTTCCACTTCTTGAAAATCAAGAACACTTCTAATTTGTTCTTCAAGAAATAGACCCATACCTTCCTTGTGTTGTCATCAATAAAGGTGACATAATACTTGGATCCTGAAATGGAATCCACCGGGGCTGGTCCCCACACATCAGAATGTACCAATTCCAGCTTTGTTTGCTTAACTTGTGGGGGTGTTTTGGAGAAACTAACTCTTTTCTGCTTGCTGAGAATGCAGTCTTCACAAGTCTCCATATCATCCCAAGTCATCTTTGGAAACTTGTCATTCTTCACTAGTACCTTCAGACCCTTTTCACTAATATGACCCATTCGTTTCTGCCACAAAGTTGAGTTCTCTGCAATGCTGATTGATGCAAACAGATTGAACTCATCTGTCAAATACAAGGTGCCATTCTTCTGTCCTCTTGCAACTATTCTGACTCCTTTGGTAATTTTCCATGATCCATTTCCAAAACTGGCATGTATACCATCATCATCTAGTTCTGAAATTAGTTGTTTTGACAACTTTGGCACAAATCTGACATTCTTCAGAATCCACAAACTCTGCTTGGTCTGGATATGTGCTTCACCTCTTCCACAAACTTCCAATGCTTTGCCATCAGCTAGGTAGACTTTGCTGATTTCTGTATCTCTGTAGTTTTTTAAATTTTCCTTCTTGTAAGTCGAGTGGAACGAAGCACCTGAATCTAACACCCAAGAGTCCACAGAACTCACTACACAACACACCATTGCATCATCTGAACCTTCTGAATAATTTGCACTGTATTCAGATTCTTTTCCCTTAGACTGTTTCTTTGGAGCCTTGCAATCTGACCTGAAATGGCCAGGCTTGTCACAATTCCAACAAATCACATTTTTCTTCCCTTTGCTCTTGCCTCGGGACTTCGAATTGCTTCTGAATTTTCCTCTATTCCAACTTCTGCCTCTGCTCTTCAAATTCAGTGATGTAGAAGATGATTGTGTCCCTCATTTTCTCCTGATTTCTTCAGAAATAATCAGATCCCTTATATCATCCTACTTAAGCTTTCCATGACCAATAGAACTGCTCACACTTGTAGCAACTTGTTCCCAACTTTTTGGTAGAGATGATGACAAAATACGTGCTCTAAGTTCATTTTCAAAGTTGATATCCACAGAAGACAACTGTGTCAACATCACATTTACTTGATTCACATGATCAACAACATTTGCTCTTTCACTCATCTTGAGATTGAACAATTTCCGCATCAGAAAAACTTTGTTTGTTGTTGTAGGCTTTTGATACATATTTGTCAAAGTTTCCAACACCTCTATTGTCGTGGTGCACTTGGAGATGTTGAAGGCAACATTCTTAGCCAAAGTGGGTCGAATAAGGCTAATAGCTTTTTTGTCGAGAAGCTTCCAATCTGCATCACTCATATCTGCCGGTCTTGTGCCCAACATCGGAGCATGAAGGTTCTTTGCATAGAGGTAATCCTCTATTTGCAATTTCCAATATGCAAAATCGTTCCCTTCAAACCTATCGACCCTGTGCTTTATTTCATCTGCCATTTCAAGCACAACTACTGCTCTGGAAGGTCTGGATACACGTCGATAGAGGGTTTACAAACCCTAACCAGGAAACAAAAAAACCACTGATTGGATGACCGATTGGAAGACCAAGAGAAGTCTCCACGCGGACTGGATGGCCAAGAAGCACGCCGACTGGACCAGAAGAGAGACGCAAACAGACCCGCCGGCTGTAGAACCAGAACAGTACCCGCCGACTGGATCAAAAAGAAAAAGAAAAAACTTCGCTTTGAAAAACCCTCGATCTGGATAGCCCTAGCCGATCAAGAAAACATACCAAGTTTTGCTCTTCTCTCTTCGATTTTAATCCAACCTCTCGCTGGAAACTTCAAAAAAAAATTCGTGAACAGTGACTCCGTCGATGAACAGTGTTCCGACGGAATGAACAATGTTCGTTTTTTATTCCAGCACCTTCTTGGACCTCAAACAAGACTCTGATACCAATTGATAAGATCGATGCTTAAATCGAACTGAGAAAACCGAGCAAAAAACAAGAAAAAAACAGATTTACGTGGTTCGGCAATGTGCCTACGTCCACGGGGTGTCTCCTCTTCTTCTTTTTCTCTCTCAAAGAGTACAAGTCATTACAAGATACTTATATGGGAGATTAAGGTTGTCGTTTTGTGTTTGCAACCCTAATACCTATTACAAGGCTTAAAGCCCATTTAACAAAATTAAACCTATTTAATTCTAATGGCTCATAAAAGGCCTACATTAATTCTATTTATTCTAATTATAATCAACGCCCTTAATGAAAAACATCTCCACACTCTAACACTTCAGAGTCCATCAATTGTCTGAGAAGATAAGCGCATAAACTATTGAAAACATTACGTACAGTGTGTAATATAATACGATATATACCTATCAGATGTGTGTCTTTTGTCTGTTTGGGGTTTTCTCATTGTGTTGCTTCTCAATTGATTTGTCTCAGAATCCTTTTTTGAAAATGAATTCAAATCACATAACAATTTCCCTGGTTCATGTACATTTGTCTTTACTTGACAACTGTTATTTGGCAAATTCATGTCAAGTATCCCATTCTTTCCTCTTAGTCCTCGGGTCTCTTGTTCTGCTGCACTGCCATTTATAACACTCCTGGAAAAATAAAAAACTTACCGGTTAGTGCATAACTAGTTAACTACACATTACTATTAAACAGAAAATGACAAAAATGAAACAGGACAGGGCAAATCCAGTCTAATGGGTTTGTGCCAATTCAGACCTCACAGACGTGACAAATAATTGTTGTGGTGAAAAGTTTGATATTTTTAAAATTTAAACAGACAAATATTCTTCGATAAATTTCTGATGTGTCGACAAATGTTTTTCGTAATCACTGGAGTGAAGGACGTTTCCGGAGTAATAGGATGGTGACTAGGATTTCTTTGCTGTAACATGGATGAGATTTATTTCCTATCCGTTATGAGTTTTTTAAACAAATTATTCGGATCCAATCCATGATCCGAACAAAGTCCTCTAAGAGAAGCACACTCTTTCTTAGTCACAGCACAAAAGCATGCACAAAGCGCGCACTTTAAAATCATGCTGTTATAATTTTGAATTTTTGATAAAAAATCAAGATTCCCCTTGGAAAATGCATCTATTGGAAATTTAAAATTGGTCGCTGTTTTTATTTTATTTCGTCTTTGATAATGCTGTCTTTTTTAGTTTTTTTACTCCCACCTGTTTTTTTTTGATGAATTGAGGATTTCATTGCTGAAAATAAAATGAGTGTGTAGCCCGAGTATGCAAGGAAATGAAATACAGGTAGTGAGGCTAAAAGCATAAAACATGTAAAACATTGTCACTCTCTTTTATGGCTATGATCCCGGCATTATGTAGCAATGGACTGATGCCTCAAGAGGTTGGACTTCCATAGGAAAATATCATTTATTTCAATTTGAGACAGATTGCTCTTCTTATAAGGTCTGGCACCATAGGCAGTGCTCACATCCCTCAATATTTCTCTGTTGATAACTTCTGGTTGTCTTAGTGTGTTTTGCTTTAGTCTTCTACTCCTTTCACACCATGCATATCCTCTGCATTTTTTTCAGTGCTGGTGGAAGGGACTCCAACGCCTCCCTTCAAAAGCCAGAGGGGGATTAGACAGGGTGATCCTCTATCTCCTATTCTATTTGATATGGTTATGGATGTTCTAAGTAGAATGATACAGAATGGAGTAAAGAACAAAAAAATAGACACTTATCGGGTGAATGGTGCTACTTCTATATCTCACCTCATGTATGCGGATGATATTCTCATATTTTCAAAGGCAAATCCGAAATCGCTTAATGCAATTAAAACGGTGCTTGAGAAATTCTCATTGTTCTCGGGATTGGAAGTAAATGCGAGCAAGAGCTCCTCCACCTTCTCAAAAGTATGTGCAGAAAATCAATCTTTGCATAATATCTTAGGATATACTGTTAAAAGTCTACCTATAACATATCTAGGGTTACCAATCACGGGAAAGAAAAAGTCATTTGGACAGTGCTGGAAGCTAATCCAGTCTATAGAGGCGTTTTTGGCAAGATGGAGCGGGAAATATCTTTCCTATGGAGGGAGAATACAACTAGTTAACTGGATAATAGCTGGAAAGTATACTTATTGGGCGCAAGGTATGGCTATCCCTGACTCTGTGGCTAAGAAGGTGAGAAGGTTAGCTTATAGATTTATATGGGACGGAAGGAAAGGGATCCCGTGGGCCCAAATGGTCCTTCCCAAGGCGGAAGGGGGTCTAGGGGTTAGAGACCTTCCTATTATTACTACTGCAATCAATATTAAAAGAGCTTCAAAGTACTGGGATAGGAGCGATTCTATTCTGGTAAAATGGATCCAAGATAGGTATATTAAAGGAAAGGCGTTTAATGATATAGAAATCAGGCCTACTGTGGATTCGCATTTTTGGAAAGCTTTTGTTTCAGAAAGAAGCCTAGTGGATAAATGTTTGGATTGTAGGGTCAATAGTACGATTGTGTGGAGATCTGGTACTCCGATAAATAAATTGGGGGGAATAGTGGAAAGTATTAGAAATAGAAAGCATAAAGACATGTTAGCTGAGGGAATTTGGTCGAAGATGCCGACAAGATTCTCTATTCTGTTGTGGAGGGTGAAATGGGATCACCTAAACACGTTCAAGAAGCTGAGAAGTTGGAGAGTACAAGTGCCTTCTGTTTGCTTGTTGTGCAATATGGAAGATGAAATTAGGAGTCATCTTTTCTTTAACTGTTCTTATTCTAGATCTCTATTAATTCCGTTGGCGGAACACCTGGATTCCGCTTTCTGGAAAATAATGAACATTCCAGTCCCTACTCAATCCAGTCCAGATATTAGATTAGGGGATTTAACGGAGGCAGCACAAAAGATTACGCGCCACTCTCCCCCTTAGGGGTTAATATGGAATGCTATTGGATGCTTGTCGTGGCATATATGGACGGAGAGAAATAAGAGATATAGACAACACACTAGTAGGCCTCCTGAGGTAGTCCTTAAGGAGGTCATTAAAGACATCAGTCTCTCCTTTGATTCAGTGTATTACAAGAAGAGCTGTTGTCACCCTTTGGAGACATCTATGATGGAAGTATGGGAGACCAACCTCCTGAGGCAGCGTATCTAGTTACTGTATAACTAGACTACATAGCTAATGGAAGAGAGTCAATGAGCTTTTTGCTCATTTCTATTTACTTCTATTTTTATTTCTATTCTCTATTTTTGTAAACTTGGCATTAGCCTTATTCTAATGAAATTTAATTGCTTCAAAAAAAAAAAAAAAGTGCCAGGATAGAGACCCAAGTGCTATTCAGTGCGTACCTCAACAACTGGCTTTGTGCGTGAGTTTTTCTATTGTTTCCATTGTATCTCTTATTCTAATGTCCTCTGTAGGTATTGGAGGAGCCGAAGGAGCTTGTTCCCTTATAACCCAGATGGCATTGTTGAGGCTGCTAGTGGTCACTAGCAAGGTTTAAAAACCGACGGTTAACCGGCGGTTAACCGGCTGACCGGTAAAAAATCCAAAACCGGTAGCCGGTTAGTTGGAGCGGGTTCGTGGGTCTATGGGTCGGGTCTGACCCGTACCCGACCCGAATATCCGACCCATTTTTTAAAACCAAAAAATTATTTTAAGACCAAAAATTTATTTTAAGGCCAAAAATATATTTTTATGTCAAAAATTTATTTTAAGGCCAAAAATATATTTTTATGTCAAAAATTTATACATTGGTCCATGAAAAGAACTATATTATTTTTAATAAAAGCTCCTCTCACTCTTAAGACTTCATATTTGTTTTGGACAAAATGAATCTTTATTTATAAACCAACCTTCTTTGTGTTTTTTAAATTCTATCGATGTGGGACTAAAAAAGTGTAGTTAAAAATATTATAAAATATTCTTTGTACTTTTTATGAATGTGGGACTAAATAAAGTGTACATGCATGTATTATTACTTTGTACACTTTATAATAATACATAATAATACATGCATGTACACTTTATTTAGTCCCACATTAATAAAAAGTACAAAGAATATTTTATAATATTTTTAACTACACATTTTTAGTCCCACATCGATAGAATTTAAAAAACACAAAGAAGGTTGGTCTACAAATAAAGATTCATTTTGTCTAAAACAAATATGAAGTCTTAAGAGTGGGAGGAGCTTTTATTAAAAATAATATAGCTCTTTTCATATACCAATGTATAAATTTTTGGCATAAAAATATATTTTTAGCCTTAGTGAATTTATGAAGAAGAAAAAATTACGAAAATACCCCCACCGGTTAACCGGCCTAACCGGAAAACCGGTCAGCCAGAACCGGTTACCGGTTAACCGGTTTTTAAACCTTGGTCACTAGTAGTATGTGTCTGGTGTAGTGACAATTGAAAAAAAGGAGTTTAATGGATTCTTCCTCTAATCCACAAAGAGGGAAGTTTGTCAATAAATTGATGTCCCACCCTTGCAATGTAGTTAGAGTATTAAGGCATGGAAATTTAGACGGCATCCTAGACCATATTCCTAAGTTTAAGGTTAGTTTGGTACCCTTGGGTCTTAGAATTTCAGAGTGGGGGAGTGGGGATAATTTTGTGGTTCTATGATTGCTTAAGCATTCTATGATGCATAATTTTATGCTTCTTGACTTTTTTAGTTTTTTCTGATCTGCATTATTTTCCTTTAATAACGTGGTCAGCTCACATACACCGATCTGATCGAATCAGTCATGACATACGATCTGCTGAATATTTATCCTTGATTACTCGATTCGAATTCCGAGGAGAATGCTGGTCTCTGATACTACATAATGTAGGTTATTCATAATTTTACCTAAATGCTGTGTAGATTGTTGGGAACAACCTAGACAGATCTTCCTGGAGAGGATTAGCTCTCCAGAGTTCATGAAATAAAATTCCTCATACATCAATTTTACTAGAATTGAAAAATCTAACCTTAGAGTAGAAAAGAAGGTTAGATAGGATCAGCAGGACTTCACTGGTGAGAAAGAATTAAAGAAGAGGTAATCCTAGACAAAGTAGGTTCAAAACTTATGTTCTTATCCCAGTCCACTCTCATTTATACTCACATCATTTAAGAGTGGAATTTAACGACGTGAGTTAGCCGGTTATAGATAACCCTCACATGCTAACCCAAGGTCGAGCACGTGAATTCTTTCACTGGATATTTGTTCTACATCAGAATGAAATTCAAATATTTAACCATGCTATAAATAATACTTCGTAAAGTCCTAAACCAAAAAGTAGAATCTCTATCAGTGAAATGAAGCTGAACTCTTCATAAATGACTTATAGCAGCATTAGAAGTCTGATAGATTAACCAATGACATATTGAATCCCGTAACTTCTAACATTAATGTAGTGAAATGAGGCAAAGGTTTCACTGTTTCAACAATGGAATATTGGAATGTTATTATGTTAATAACAAAAGGTAAAAAAAACTTTGAAAAAAGACCATTAATATTATGAATAATGCATCATAAATTCATTAGATATCGATAGAAATCAAATCAAATTAAAATAAATGTCTAAATCAAAACAATAAAATGTATTGTAAATTATAAATGCATTATAAATTCATTTCATAAGATAAGGATGCAACTTCCTAACCTCAAAAAAATATGATGATTTACCTTTGATCAGTATTGCCTTTTAGCACTGATTTTTCTGTGTCCATTCTAGAATTTGATGGATCCTGAAAGTGTGCATATTCAAAGAAATAAAATAGTAAAATTTTGACAACATGATTCTACAGTCTTCAATTCTTCGCTAGATATTTCCATAACTATGGTCGACAATAATCACTTTAAAGAGTTTGATAGATGATTTCAATTAATAATCTAAAATTATAACAATATACTAAAAATACCTTTTTTGTTGGAGGCATAAAGTTCCCATCTTCTTTCATTCCAGAAAGTTCCTCGTCTTCTTGAATCTAATACAATTGAGAAGAATCAAAAGTCAATTAATCGTCGAAAGTAATCCAAAAAACAGCTCGGATAAATTTCAAGCTGAGTTGCGCTAATCATTATTCGTTAATAATAAGGAAATTGGTGTATGATTTGTACCAATGATGCCTGGTTCTTTAAATCTTCAATATCAAAGTTCCAAGCACTAACACCTCGCTTATATTCAATCTGTCAAATGAAAATAATGTATTTACCTTCTGTAAAAAATTCAGAAAAAATCATAAAGGTGATTTGATCTATCAAATTCAGAATCCAACTCCAAAATTTTGATGATTTGATCTTAACCTCTTAAGTCTTAACAATCTAAAAATAGATTTAATAAAACTCTCCTATATTTACAGCCATGTGTAGTGAGTAATATATGTATACATGTTAATGAAATAAATATAGAAGACGGTAGCATCAAACATGGAAGACAACCAGCTATTAACCCCCCCCCAAAAAAAAACCTACAAAACATCTTTTAAATTTAGTACATGCATACTGCATAGAATGGATAACTATGTAACAACTAAAAATAACATGCAGACGATTTCTTTAAAGCTTCAGAGTTCAGATATAGTAAAAGGATTAAAGAATACAATAAATATACTTTATAATCTGAGGCATCCATCTATTATTTTTCCATCACTATTTAACATCAAATAATGCATTATACCATTGTGTATATTATTTGATCGAATATTTACCATTAGACAGATTTAAAATGACAGTACAAAAGAAAAATCTGAAACTAATGAGAAAACAAACCTGAGACAATGCTTCTTCTTCAGCTGAAGGCATTCTCCGTAAAGCTAACTGAGCAGCATCTTTAAGCTGACATAGTTGAAAAATTGAAACATCCAGTCACCATGGTATATACAAAAATAAGCTAGGGGGAAGTAAAAGGCAAATGAACCTTAAATTGTTTAAGATAAAAGTAAAACCTGGAGTGCTTTGACACGGTCCCAAAGAGGTGCCAATCCAGCCAAAAGATTTTTTACAGTGATTTCAGGTGATTTAGCAGCTTTGAAAAAAGAATGTTTCAGTAACTTTTCTGCTGTTGGTCTCTTTGTTGGATCTTTAACCAAGCACATTGCAACCATTTCTTTGAAAGACTGATAACAACTGGAAATTTATTGCTCAGAAAAATATTTGAAATAGAATTAAGAAAATTTGAACCAGGTTGTTATTATTTTTATTTTTTGATGAAGTTGAAAGTGAACCAAGTTATTAAAATACAAATGAAAAATACAATTTGTAATGGCTTATTAATCAATCATTCAATACTATATATTATTATAATAGTCTAGTTATTCATCAGATGGAGACTCAACTTATACCTTGGAAAATCTTTTATCGCGATCATAATCGAGTTCCGGAGGAGCATTTTGGATGGTCATCAATAAAACCTACATCAGATAATACAACCGAATGTCAGCAAAGAACTAAAAATCATGAGATACCCTGACTACAATTTAAGTGATAAAACAGTGCCACCAATCAAAGCCTGATGAAATAATATCATGCTCTAATTCAATTTAACCTGACTCTAATTAAATTAGACTGTTATTTATTAGCCATTCCTTAATAGGCCAAATGAAAAGGATAGAGTTTAATTAGACTGTTGAATATTACGTACAGATGAACATATTGAAAGATGCTTTTATAAAGGGTTTGATTTCCATTCTAATGTTACAAAATAATTCGACATGGCTCAATATCCCACAAAACAATCTGCCAATTTTTACAATTCAGCAAACAAGATAGGATCTAGTTGAATCAAAAAAATAGTGTATTAAAAATCATGAAAAACGAAAAACATTGGCATAAGTGTGTTGACATTGAGACATTCTATTATTTTAATAAAGTCAAAGGAAAATTGACATTCTCATTTATACAAAAGAATGTCAATAAATTCTATTATTTAAAATGAGCTTCTTGAACAAAGGGAAATCATTGGTAGGCTAATGTAGCTAACACAGGTTGGGCAGGTTCATTAACAGATTCTTGGTTAAAACTGGATGGGCAAAAAAATACACTATTGGGTTATCAAGATTTTTGATTAGGTAGCATATGCGAGCGCATTCGCTACCATGCGCTACCCCCCCATCGCCTATTTAGGGGGTCGCATATTTATGAGTCTTAGCCGGATCCGATCCAACCCAATTACCCACTTATGTGTTTAAAAATTAAAAAAATTACAAAAGTAAAAATCCAAAAAACTTAAGGAAATAAAATTTAAAAAAATCAATAAACAAACAAAACATTTTATATTTTATAAAGAGAAACTAATACATTATATATTTTTAAATTTGAATTTTTGTTTAAGACTTTAAGCACTATTAGACTGTTTTATTTTGACTATTAGACATTTAGAATATTTTAAATGAACTAGAAGTATTTTATTATGAAATTTATACAGGGAATTACATCAAATATAAAAAAATACAAGGGATATATTGAAAAAAAGACACTAAACAAGACAGGTCGCATATACGACCTGTCCATCGCTTGGTCATCTGGCCGCATCAAAAACCTCGGTTCATATGGGAGTCAATCAGAGCAAAAAACTTTGAGGGAAGATATTCCAAGAGTTTATGGCCTGATGGTGTTCATAAGTTCTCCCTATGTGAGTGGAGGGCCAGGTGGGAAAAATTTTGAACTAGGGATTATACTAGCAAATGGTGATCAATTCTAGGATAGAAACTGTGTTTTTTTGTCGACGAGATGATAAGAATGAAAATCACTTATTCTTTAGGTATCGGTTCTCTGATTCCTCGGTAGGCTACATAGTAGTCTAGGAGGAA
This sequence comes from Zostera marina, assembly GCA_001185155.1. Classification (NCBI taxonomy): domain Eukaryota; kingdom Viridiplantae; phylum Streptophyta; class Magnoliopsida; order Alismatales; family Zosteraceae; genus Zostera; species Zostera marina. The sequence goes on along the minus strand of LFYR01000182.1, from coordinate 212,486 downwards.
TTAAAAGTTTGCTCATACAAGGGTACATATAGCATAGCATTGATAGCAATGTATGGATAATCCATTTTTGATGCCCTAGTAGTTTACTTTGCTTTTCTATTTCATAATTCATATTAATGAAAATTTCAGTTTGCAAAAAAGAAGCAAACCTTCATCGGAGGAAATTTTGAAAAGGGAGCATGACCATGTGCCAACTCAAGAGCAGTTATCCCAAATGACCATATGTCGGCTCTGAAAATATATGGATTCAAATTTAAGACTTCCTAAAATGAAAGCATCGTTTACAATATTTATAAAAGTCCGTCAATTAATGAAAATCTTTTATCAAATTTGAAAAATTAAAAGTCCCCTTAACAAACTAGCACTGCATATAGACAGGCGATATCCTCTGGGAAAAGAGCAGAGAAAAAAATAAAAGCACTCCAGCACCAGAAAAACAAATACATAAAATCAAGCAGACATTATTCAAACAATGCTTAATAGCATTTGATTCAGCCAAACCCAGATCAGGAGGTTTAGCCTTGCCCTACAGACTGTAGTCCCTTATGATCTCAATCACCACCACATCCTCATTTCTAAAACAACCAGTTTTGCACCTTCTATTCCTCTCCTGCCACAAATACCAGGTCATGCCTCCAAGTAGTGTCCAAAGCAACCTCCAACAGTTTCAAAATTTCTAACCCAAGCCCACCAAGTTCCTTAGGGAGGACCATCCAAGGCCAAGAGGCAGATTTTTTCTCATTCCAGATGAACCTATATGCAATCTGTCTAAACATAGTGACACTGAACTAGGGAGGGAGGTGTCGTTTATCCAATATGTGAACATACTAGCAAAGAGCCAAAGACCCAATTTACATGTTGGATCCTTCCCCCATGGGATAGGCATCTGCCTTTCCACATAGCCAGTGTTTTCTCTGATGGTTGCATAAGTCTAATGCACTGTCTAAAGCTTTTCCTTTTACCTGAAATAAGAATACCCAGATAGGTGAGGGGGAAGGCAATGATTTCTTGTAGATGGGAGAAATTTATAACAAATTTCGACTAGTGTGCACTACTCTTCTCATTATTAACCTCTAGACCTGAGAATCTAAAGAATACATTAACAATTTCCTTTATATAGCTCAGAGACTTTGGGTTGAGCTTAGAAAATATAAGGATGTCATCTGCATATATTGATTTGGGATGAGAGATTGATTTGGCACCATTGACCTGGTAGGTGTCAATTCTTCCCTATTCCACTCCTTTCATGATGAGCCTTCTAATGCAGTCCATGATCAAATTAAAGAGGATTGGAGAAATTAGATCTCCTTGACTCAATCCTCTTTGGTTTTTGAAAGTACCAGTGGGAGTACCCTCCACCAATACAGAAGGATGCAGATTGGATACAATGTTGTGAGAATCGCATCATCCTTAGGGTTTCCAGGATGGCATCCCATCTAATTGTATCAAAAGCTTTCCTAAGGTTATGCATGTTATAATCAGAATGCGTTTGGGAAATGGGGGAGAACAAATGTTCGATACCTCCTAAAATGTTATTAATTCACTTATATACAATTTAGGAGGATTGAGACTTAACAGAACGATAACCGTTTCTGTTAAGTCTTACCCCAATTAGAAAGTTCTAGAATTATATCCTAGCTTAAAGGAGTTATAAAAGTAATTAAACTAATTACATAAAAGTCCCTTATTATATCACTAATAGCCCCCCTCAAACTCATCTATATCTATCGATGAGGTTGGTTTTAAGTTCCATGAATGATGTTGGCCTTAATGCTTTTGTCAATACATCCGCTCTTTGCTTGGTGCTAGGAATGTGAATAACTTCTATAGTTTTATTCTCAACTCTTTCTCTCACAAAGTTGAAGTCCACAGCAGCATGCTTGATTTTTGAATGAAAAACAGGATTGGCGGCAAGTTGTGTGGCTCCTAAATTGTTACACCACATTTTGTAAGGTTTATCAACCTTTATACCCATTTCAGACAGTAAATTAGCCATCCAATCTAAATCTGCAGCTGCTGCAGTAATAGCTCTGAACTCTGACTCAGTGCTTGATCTGGACACTGTTGTCTGCTTCTGAGAACACCATATCACCAGAGATTCACCCATATACACAAGGTAACCAGACTGACTCTTCCTGTCTGTCTCATCTGAAGCGTGTGCACCGGGCTCAACT
>LFYR01000182.1:192721-205505 GCA_001185155.1 Zostera marina | reverse complement strand
ATTGCTCCGAGGAGGTAAGGAATGAGGCCATTACCTCTCAAAGCTCCAAGGAACTGCGTCCTCCAGGCAAAATAATTGCCTCGATCCAATGCAACAGTCTTGGGAGATTTGATGATCACCACTTTCGTTGGAGTCTTCAACTCATCCCAAGCAGCATTTACCACATCTTTACCGGATTCTGCCATGATCGCGCAGCGGAATTTGATCAGCAACAGCCGGAAAAATGGATCAGCAACAAATCTCCCCGATCAGCAACCGCAATTGAATTCAAATCCAGCGACTGATACCATATGCATGTTATAATCAGAATGCGTTTGGGAAATGGGGGAGAACAAATGTTCGATCCCTCCTAAAATGTTATTAATTCACTTATATACAATTTAGGAGGATTGAGACTTAACAGAACGATAACCGTTTCTGTTAAGTCTTACCCCAATTAGAAAGTTCTAGAATTATATCCTAGCTTAAAGGAGTTATAAAAGTAATTAAACTAATTACATAAAAGTCCCTTATTATATCACTAATAAAGGTCAACACTCAACATACATCTTTTGGAAGTCCTCATCCTCCCAAAGCCATGTAGCATCTCTTCAGCCAATAAGGTATTATCTGAAATGACCTTACCTTTCATGAAAGTAGTTTGATTTGAAGAGACCAACAAATTCTCCACCTCATTCATTCTACTAGACAAAATCTAGGAGAGGAGCTTATATATGAGGTTCACACATGAAATTGGCTTAAAGTCTGCTAACTCAGAGACGGTTGGTTTCTTAGGTACCATGGTGATCTATGTGTGATTAGCTATTTGGAGAATTGACCTCGCTTGGAAGAATTCTCTGACATAAGCCATTATTGTAGGTTTTAATTCAGGCCAAAATTTCTGAAAAAATTTGGGAGTGAAACCATCATGACCAGGTGCCTTGCCTGGGGCCAAAGAGAAGAGGGTCTCTTTCACTTCTTTTTCTAGGGGTTTGTGTGATAGCAAGCATTCATTTCCTCAGACTCCACACATTGGTAAATGTGCGGGGCTACCACTGGGAGTCTCTACTGGGCCTCAAAAACTTTGGTGAACAGGTGAAGTATTCAACACTTTTGGTCTCCAGCTGACTTTTAGTGAGGACTTGGGCACCATCACTATTCAACAACTTTAATGTGGAGTTCCTAGACCTTCTAATATTGGTAGACGTAGACAGAATAAAAAACTTGGAGTTAGTGGGAGTTAGTGTCTCCCAGTTTAAGCCAAGTAAACTTGGATCTCTGTTTAAGGTCGGCCTTTTCTACTGTCATTTTTTGGACTAGGTCTATCTGCAAATTCAAATGTTTTGTTTGCAGATTAATAGGACAAATTGTGTATACTTACTTGAAATCGTAACCATTTCCTGGTTGCAATACCTCTGGAGCCATCCTGTAAAGTAATATACAATTCAGAAAGTACATAAGAAGCCGAAGAGAATAAAATACACTTACAACAATTCATATCCCACACATTAGTTAATTACAAACCCATCCCATAAAAACTTGAAAATAATGTCTCCCTACCAACATGGTGTTCCGACAAATGTATTTCTTGTTCGTTGTCTATCTCCATTATCAAACATGCAAGCTGACACACCAAAGTCACCTAGTTTAACAATACCACTCTTGTTGAGTAGTATATTCCCAGCCTGACATTACAGAAACTACCTTATTCAAATCAATAGTTCACAACAAAAGACAATCTTGGCAGGAAAAAAAAAATCATAGTATTGACCTTGACATCACGATGAATATGACCATGACTGTGGAGGTACACCAAAGCCTTGAGTGTTTCTTTAAGAACAGAACAAATAATAGGTTCGTCAAAACCATCAGGGTAGGCAGTTTTCATCAGATGCAAGCAAGATCCCTCTTCCATTAATGGCATGACCACCCAAAGACAATGTTCGACAACAAAAGAACAATATGCACTTATTAAATTAGGATGATCTATCAAGCTCATTGTCTGAGCTTCCCTCCGTATATCATCCTGTAATACAAAGTTTGAATTAGAGACAAACTACAATAACCAACGAATTACATAAAATAACAGTGCTGTGAAAAGAAAATCATGTGTTTACTTGAAGCATATAAAATATAAAGAAGTTTCAAATAGGTAATAAAAGGATAATATTTATTGTATCTGACTATCTAATATCTATTAAGATTGAAGATAAATATATTATTAGTGTGAAGAGAGAAAACAACATAAGATGTTATAAATGCTACGTAATTGGTACAATATAGAAAAAGTTATTGGGTGAAAGTGATCCGTGGCAATTTGAACAAGGAAGAACCCATGACATCCCTAGTCATTTAAAAATCAAAAGGTACATTTTTCATTGCCAAAGATAACAAATTTGATTGGAACGCAACTCTCTTATTTCAAACAAAAATAACGTATTTCAAATTGAAATTTCAAATAGTTATAAAGACAAGCCCAATCCCTCCATTGCATCGTCAATTATTTAAATCCCAAAAGCTCTAACCTCCACTCATCCTCTTCTCACCAAAACCAATCCAAATCCAAATAGAACCATAATAGGTATAATACAATCAAACAGATAAGAAGAAGAAATCAATAGGGGATGTCATCCGATATGCTTACAAGATTACTATTACAACGATCGAGATCCAAGCACTTGACAGCTAAAACCATTTCGAGCGGTAGGTAGATCGCTCTGTACACAGTTGCACTTGCCCCATGACCAATCTGTTCCATTAGCCGATAATCATCCTTCTTTACCGAGTAGGTTAGCTTGCTTCCACTCCCCGACATCCCCTCCACTCCCCTGTTCTCCTCTCCTGCCCCAAATACAAGCTTCTCTTTCTTGACCCCTCTCCGGCGCAGTGGTGGAGTAGGAAATATCTAAATATATCAAATAATATAATGCTGGGAAATTACAGCTTTGGTTGGTTATTACCGTATCGTACCTAGATTTAACCATTTTTACATTTAAGTACAAGGACAACCGTACGTTATAGTTGTACCGTCGATCTCGGCGCGGGTAGTCTTGACTTTTTAGTTTTACCCAGCTGTTTACATTTTAAAAATACATTAGACGTTTTCAACGACCATAGAAAATTTTAGAACCACCAAACTTTGAGGGAGGCAATCCAAATCTCAAACTTTACAACTAAGAAGTTAGATTGTCAGAACATTTACTTTCATTAATCAATTTTTATACATGATGAATTGAATTGAATTGATGATTTTTTTTTTTATTTTTTATTACCCGATACTTAAATTAAAATAAGCAAAAATTGTACATTTAGAGTTTTTATATTTAAACAAATGCAACTATGTTACTAATTAAATCTGCCCTAAACGTATTTCTTCGTTGCTTCTTTCTTCCATATTGCGACAGTCATCCCTTCCGCCTGACTTGCTGATTTTTTCCTTGTATTTACTTGGCTTCAAGCTTGTTGCCGCCATGCTTAGGATCTGTTGGTACCATGGACCGCGGACCGCGGCCCATGGACCGAACCGGACCGGGTCATCACTTCCGCAGCATGCGGCATACGAATACGATATTAAATAAGTCAATAAGATAATAAATAATTTTATTTATTTGGTGTATGTATGACAAAAAAAACATCTGTCCTGGACAGTTTGCTGGCTTCTTTTTCAACTTGAATCTGTGCCTCTGTCATGTTCTATTATTATACAGATAATAATAACAATCCACATGTATAAACTAAGAACAATGGGCAGACATGAGAATTCTTAAGAAAAATGGCTGTTACAACATTTTATATTGTTTTGGTATATCAAAGTCATTCATTTAAATTTTAAATATTTATTTAGAAATTAGAACAGACTTAAGAGTCTTTATAATCGATTGAGAACTCCCTTGTGTTTTTCTACTGTCACACCAATTCATCAACAACACAACACACTAATCTCAATGAAAATAATCGACGAGAAGAATGATCGAACGAGCGCTTGTGAGATAGACGAGAGAATGCAGAATGAAAACGTAGATCGAAGATCACAGTAGACTCAAGTTGAATTTATTTATTGATATGATAAAGATTTACAGTAGACAGAGCGAGCAAAACCGAGATCGAGTGAACAACTGCTGGGGTTTTGAGTGAGAGAGACGACGGAGCCTACAAGAGTAAGATAAAGTTCAAAAGTTACCCTGAGATAGTGGGCCTCCTCAATAGGTTTATATCACAATCTTGGCAACGGACTTCAAACTAAATCAGTAATAACGGATTAGATCACAGCCTCACAAGACTATGTGTATGGTACATGACCATTATCAATTACCTAACTAATTAATGTGTACGATGAGGAAAGAAGTTGAAGGTTGTGATGATGGTGATCGGAGGAGAAGACGATTATAAGAAACGAGAGGAGTCAAAGACTCGATTTTCTATATTAGAAATTTAAAAAATATTTCGCAACTAATTGCAATTTACGCCGACCCAATTATTTAAACGGATGGATTGTGAATTTAAACATATAAGAATATTTACATGGACAGCGAGTGTCCACTCCCTCCTAACCATCGAACAAGGATATGCTCTGACAGCCATAACCATGACTGAGTTTTATCAACTCTGACTTTGATGCCAGGTTAGCCAATTAGAGATGATAGTTAAGTTTAAACTGTATAAAATAAATACATTATACATCCGTTGGAGGTCTTCATTCACCTCATTAAAGCTCAACTTGAGACTTAACACCTTATGGATTCACTAAATAATACTTGTTGAAAGGAGCTTGTTATATCATATATATATGGCAAGAAATCAATCATGTTGTAAATTATTTCAAAATATACAATAGAATCATCTGATATCAGATAAAAGGTGACTTATTTACATGTGATAGTTATTCTCGACGTATGTAGTAAGGTACCAACTTCTTAGGAATTGATGGATTGTGGATTTAGGGAAAATATGAATTCCGTTGGAGTTTTCATCTTTTCATGACAAATAATGTGTGATAGTCTGGTACCTTTTTTTATCATTGCCAATTCTTCAAGTTCCTATCTTCTTCAATACTTTCGTCATGTCCCTCCTGGTCTTCGTGAATCTAAGATAATTGTGAAATCCTGAAATGTCAGTTATTGATTCACAGAAATAGGCTCGACAATACAGATCAAAATTAAAGTTTTTACCACCAGTGACGAATGATTGTTCAGATCCTCCACATTAAAGTTCCATACACTAATACCTTGATCATATTCATTCTGCCCATATTATAGAAAACAAATAGCTTCAAAACTAATATTCCTGTGATTTAAATATCATCACTAGCATTGAGCAATATATATGGTCAGAAATGTTTAAATATCAAGTAAAAACTGAATAAAAGACCTTTGACAATGCTTCTAGTTCTATTGAAGCCATTCTCCTTAATGATAGTTGAGAATCATCATCATCCTGAAAGTAGTTAGAAAAAAAAATTAGAGCACAAAAATTAGAGGAGTACGTTGAAATGTGTCCAGTTAGATAGCTGTAGACCTGGATGCGGTCCACCAATCCAGCTAAAAGTTTTTTCACAGTGATTTCAGGATGCTTTTCACCTTTGAAAAACGAGTGTTTCAGAAGCTTTTGTGCTGTTGGCCTCTTGGTTGGATCTTTAACCAAGCATGATGTAACCATATGTTTGAACGACTAACAGCAATCAGAGATTCATTTTCAGAAAGTTGATAAAGAAAAAGGAAATGTGAAAATAACAATACGACCTTGTTTAGAAAAATTATATATCAACTAGTTATACAGATGGAGGCTCCAATTATACCTTGGAAAATCTTTTATCGCGGTCATAATCAAGCCCTGGAGGAGCATTCTCCAAAGTCCTCATTAGAACCTACATGAAATAGTTTAAATGGCAGGTGACACATTCAACATTATAAAATGATAGAAACAAAACCACATATACTACAATCTGTTAATCAAACATATAGAATGTTATAGTTGATGATACCCCAACCCCAGAATTGGGTTGTGGACTGATCAAGTCCAACGACCAGGCCGCCACACGGGACCCAAGACGGCCAACTAGTACTTCCTTAGTCCTAATAACACACTATAAATAGTCCTAATAGGGACCTGTTATCATTTCATCTAACTCAATTACCCTTGAAGTGAGTGTGAGTGATTACTGACTCTGATCCCAAGAGATCAGTATCATCAATAGCAATAATATGTTTTTAAAAATGTGGATATCTAGGACGAACAAAATATAAATATAGAACGAACAACCAGATTTTGGGGTCATGTTTGAAATGATAAATTAAAAGTACGACCAAAGGAACTACAACCCAGTATATTTTGCAATGAGAAAAAAAGATTCCAAGTTTTAATTACAACTCGTAGGCATTGAAGATTCATTTTCATAGAGTAACTTGGAGAAAGATTTTTAATAAAGATATTTTCATTTTTCTAATTGAATGTCGACATGAATAAGAAAAATGAAGTATTAAAAAGAATGAAAAATGAAGGTGGACAAACCTTCATTAGGGGTTCTTTTGAAAAGGGAGCATGACCATGTGCCAATTCAAGAGCAGTTATACCAAATGACCATATGTCAGCTCTGCAGACAAATGAAGAAAATAAATAGTATGAAAAAATGACTCTAGCTGTTCTGCAACTCGAAATATTATGATATTTACTTGAAATCATAACCATTTACACGGTTTAGTATCTCAGGAGCCATCCTGTAAAGTGCATTTTATAATTCAGAAGAGATTACTGAAGAAATTGCAGACAGAAAAAAGTCAACACAGAATCCCAAGATCTTGTTAATCAGTTGATTACCAACATGGTGTTCCAACAAAAGAATTCCTTGATCGTTGCCTATCTCCATGATCAAACATGAAAGCCGAAACACCAAAGTCCCCAAGCTTAACAGTACCGCTGTTGTCAAGAAGTATATTACCAGCCTGGTATTACCGGACCTGCAAAATTCAAACGCATAGTACAAAAAAAAGAGATCATCTTGCAAATGATAAATATCATAGCATAAAGACCTTGACATCCAGATGAATATGACCTTCACCATGGAGGTAAACCAGAGCCTTAAGTGTCTCTTTGAGAATTGAACAAATAATTGGCTCTTCGAAACCTTCTGTATAGGCTATTTGCATGAGGTGCGAACAAGAACCCTCTGTCATGAATGGCATAACCACCCAAAGGTAATGCTTAACAACAAAAGAGCAATATGCACTAATTAAATTAGGATGATCTATCAAGCTCATAGTTTGAGCCTCTCTTTGTATGTCTTCCTGTACATAACACCAACATAAAAAAAAAAAAAGACGACGGAATAAGAGAGAAAGAGATTGATTCATTAAGAAGAGTACTGACGAGATTGCTGTTGCAACGTTCAAGATCCAAGCACTTGACAGCAACAACTTTTTCAAGTGGAAGGTAAATAGCCTTATATACGGTGGCGCTCGCCCCTTTCCCAATCTCCTTCGTCAGTTTATAATCCTCTTCCTTTACCGAGAAAATCATCTTCACAACTGAACGCCAACTCCGATTCTCCCGCCTCCCCCCCTCCCTCTTTCTCATTCGTCATTCTCTCCCCCTTATACTGTTATTTGAATGACGTAGTAAAATATCGAAAAGAACCTCAAAATACTACGAAATATTAAAGTTAGAATGTCAAACCTCACGTATTAGACAAGTTATTAAGAAAAATGTCACCTACCATTTCTCACGAAATTGCTCAAGAAAGTTTAATGTAAAAATTAATTACTCAAGAAAATTTAATCACACTTAAATTAATTTCCAAAGTTTCAATCGTAATTTAATTTTCATCACGCTATAGAAAAGTAACATGCAAATCAATAATAGTAATGTCAATAAATGCATACATGATTATAAAACAGCGAATGGCACCTAAAAGTTTAAAATAATAATTAAATACGAAATTTCATTTTTGCCAACAAGTATATATCAATTTACACTTAACTACTTAAATAACTTAAGGCTATAAATAGGTTTGCCAAAGTACTCGGATTATCAAAGATCCGATAAATGTGACTGTCGGCGAAAAATACCGAGATCCGATTGATAATCACTGCAAAATCGTGTTATTGTTGCTCGTTCGATTTTTGGTACTTATCTCCGGTGACGAGATGCTCCTCGTCTCCCAATCTTTCAATCCATGTCTTTATTCTCCTTGTCCTTCAAACTTCCGCCGCTCTCTGTTTTCCAACTCTTTCTTTAATCACACCAATGTTGTTCACAGCTTAGATCTCGACAAAAGGAGAATAGCCAGATACATAATAGTAAGTAAGTAGGAGAGTGGCTTGCTATTTGATCTTATTTGTTCCTTTTATTTTAAAAAGATTTGTTGGTGGTAAATGGTAATCGTAGGGAGATGAAGGCGATAGGAGAGTGTGCTGTACGGGGATCGCTCAGGATGCACCTTTTGTGGCGGCGATTGGAGCTTGTATTCTCAATTCTCTTGCATTCCCAATTTATACTGAAAAAGAGGACGACGATGGTGATGAGGTGATAGACTCGACAGACGTGAGACTTGCTGTGATGGGATTTATTAGCTTCATTCCTTACTTCAATTGGTTGGTAAGTTTTCTTCTTCTTCTTTTCATTTTTCTGTTTACAGTTTACAGAGAAATAGAGAACCTGAAATCCTTAATAGTACACGAGATCATTGTTTTTATTTGTTTTTTGGGCAGAGTTGGGTTTTTGCTTTGGTTGACAGTGGTAAACAACGCTATATATTGTACTCCATTGTGTACTTGGCTCCCTATTTCAGGTTGGGATATCTACAAATATCTCTGAAAATCTGAATCAATCATTACTAATGTTATTGTCTTCCTAGAGGATAACGAAAAGAAAACTAAAATTATTTTGTTCCATAGGACCAATTTATCATTGTCTCCTGAAGAAAGTTGGGTGCCCATTGCTAGTATACTTCTCTGCGTTATCCATGTTCAGGTATAAATCTTATTTTCATGTATTTGCTCATTTCACCCACTCATTCACGTACTAATTCACAGCTGGAAATAAGCATAATGAATGGAGATATCACAGACATCTTCTCCGGAAGCAGCAGACAAGATGGGAATTCTCAAGTTGAGGTCAGTATTTCTCCTATTTTATGGTGATCTACTATTCTTTATGTTTCAATAATATTTAATCTCTATTTGGTTTATTTAAATTTAAGAGAAGGAGAAGTCATCGCAATGAGCTTCCATCTGCAAAAGATAAGCCAAGAGATACAATTAGAGGATGGAAAGTTGAACAGAAATCGGCAGAAATACTGAGGAAGCTGAAAAGAAAAGAAAAAGATGACGAAGAAAAAAAGAAATCAGATTACTAGAGTAGCCATGAAGAGAAATTGAGAAATTGAGAAATGACAAATGAGCATCCTTATATGGATCAAATATCTGGACCAATGTTTATGATTTTGTAAGTTTTGCTACACCATCGAGACCAGGTTTATCATTTTAAATTAAGTTGTCACCTTTATCGTGTTCAATGATCCAATTCAATTATGCACATTCATAAAATGTATGAGCCGTAAGCACATCCAACCATCTACAGACAAATCATGCATACTTCGAGTGTGATGACATCGTCGGCATAAATAAGTTATAATGCAACTTTTGCTCCCCCAAATATATCAATATTTAGAAACCATTTCTTTACGGTATCCCCAACTACACGCAATAGATATCTTAGGACTGATACAAACACCTAAATTTGTATCATCTCTCTATATGAACATAAGATATTTTAGATCTTGTATCATCTCTTGAAGCAATAGATTCCAAACAACTCCTAAATTTACATTTTACAGTTATCAAGATTATAACATCCTTTCTCTTATATTATTATAAAGGTGATAAAAAATTGAAACATATAGCATTATAAGGAAATAGATAGTTTATAGTTTTTCCTCAATTTACTTACCCATACAATATCAAACTATAAAAAGCAATTAAATTAAAATTATAAATTAATAATTCAATAAAGAATTCGAGATGTAGATTTAATGATCATGACAGAATTGAAAATACACATCATACACACTACACAACTTAAATTTAACTTTTGCTCTTACATTATAAAAAAAATCAAATTTATTTTTATAAAATAATTTACAACAAAACTAAATAATTTCTTTAATTTTTTTCCATAAATATTGTTAAAACAAACAAATCTTTTTGTTTTACTTTTTATCGAAGATCTAATTCATACCAAATGGAAACAACTAATATAATTATATTTTTTTATTGCTGATCAATAAATATATAAAAAAATTGATAATCATAATAATAATATTTAATAAAAAATAATATATAATTGAAACAGAAAAATAAGCTCATTTGTGGCGAGTTTTTATGGTTCGATTCTGCCAACAAATTTCCGCAAAAACCAACTCAGAAGAGGGAGCTTGTTATAATCATTGCTTATTTTTCATACAAGCACAAAAACTATTAGAGATTTAATATATAATATAAATTGAAAAAATAGATCTAAGCAAACAAGAAACAACGTTGAAACATTATCAGAATCGAAATGTTTTCGCATCCACAGACGACAAAAAATCGAACAGTGTAGGAAGGTGTCCTAAGAATTGTCATTTCACAGATTCATCATTTAAATGACAAAATGACTTAAAAGCTAAAAACAAAAATAAAATAAAGAAAATGAGCTCAGTCGAGGCTTAATTATGGTTCGATTCTGCCAACAATTATCCGCAAAAAAATCTCAGAAGAGGGAGCTTGTTATCATCCTCGCGCATTTTCCATGAAAAAACATGATAGAAAGCAAAAAAAAAACTCGTGAGATAGACATACAGATAATCGCCTAAGAGAAACAAGCATCAGTATAACTACCTAAAGAACTTCATACTTCGATTTACAAATATAACCGACGGAAGAAAAAAATGAAAAAAAATGACAAAAGAGAAAAAATGAACACAATTCGGAGACGGAATGAACCCTAGACGATGAATAAATGTAGTCGTGGGATGTCATTAAATAGATGTTTATATGGACTTTACGCCATCCAGCCGATTTTCTTCGGCCCAGTCCACCATACGGTCCACAAACATCTGTTTTTGTTATTTGTTAGCTTAAACAAAGTTAAGTTTATCAATTACCATTTCAAAAAGTAAATCTAATATTCGATAGGTACCACACACACACACACAGTATTCTGCTTGCATTTTCGTCCAATCAGACTGAGAAGAGACGAAGCGGAACGATGCTGTGCGGCGGAAGGATAATTTCTTGCAGTTCGTCGCCTTCATACAAGTCTCTGATTCATTTGAATTCGTATCACAAATTTATTGATAGATCGAAGTTAAAAGCTCCAACCTTCCGTTGCCAATTATCTGCAGCAGGCGCCGTTCCTGGTGATCCCAAATCTCCCGATGCATCTTCCTCCTCCGTTTCTTCTAGTTCAATCGAGGAAATATCATCTGGTTCTTCAAGGGATTCAGATAAGAATCCAGCTAGGTGATGATCAACCGTCCTTTTGTGTAATTGTATGTATACTATTTTTTTCTCTTTCTTCTTAGATTGAGAAATAAAAATATTTGAAAGTTCTTCTGTTTAGTCCAATCAATATTAAGAATCTAACTAAACTCAATTGCAGTTTCTGTATCATAGAAGGACCGGAAACCGTTCAGGACTTTGCCAAAATGGAATTACGAGAAATTAAAGATAACATCAAAAGTCGTAGAAATAAGATCTTTCTACATATGGAAGAGGTGTGCCAACTTGCCTTCTGTGTTTTTTATTAATCATCTAATTGTTTCAAAGTGTTATTTAACAATGCAATCATGATTCACATAGTATTTTACTTCCTAATACTGTGACCTCAAAATATGTGTTTAGTTATTTCGCATACATGGATTTTAGCTTTCTTGACAGATCTTTCAATTTTGCATTACTTTTAAATTCTCAGCAAACAGCCTGATACTTTCAATTCCTCAAATCTTCATAATGATTGATAAAGAAGTATTCAATACTGATATAGTGACATGAAGAGTAATTGTCAATTTGTCATCAAACAGGTCCGGAGGTTGAGAGTACAGCAAAGATTAAAAAACGCCGAACTTGGAATTTTTATTGAGGAACAAGAGGATATTCCAGATTTTCCATCATTTATACCATTTCTTCCTCCACTTGTGAGTCTTTCTTACGTGGCTACGTCCCTTTTTTGATATGTCAAGGGATTTCTCATTTTTATCAAACAATTCAATATAATTAATGTTTGTAAATTTGATATGATATATTTAAAACAGACAACCGCTAATCTAAAGCTATACTATGCTACATGCTTCACTATCGTTGCTGGAGTCATCATATTTGGGGGTCTTCTTGCACCGAGTGTAAGTTTCTTTTTGTATTTTTATTGCAGTGCATTGTCTGATATATATTTTTCATTTTTTATTCTTCTACAAAGACTACCCCAATTAAAATTAGGAAAAATGTACTAAAAATTACAAAGGCTTTTCTGGCTCTGTATTTCTAATGAAGTGACAGACTGGCAGGAGAATATATCATGGTCAACCAGAGACGTATCCTGGACTTTACTTTGATCTAATTTTTTTTTTTTTTTTTTTTTTTTGAAGCAATTAAATTTCATTAGAATAAGTCTAATGCCAAGTTTACAAAATAGAGAATAGAAATAAAATAGAAGTAAAAAAGAAATGAGCAAAATGTTCATTGACTCTCTCCCATTAGCTATGTAGTCTAGTTATACAGTAACTAGATACGCTGCCTCAGAAGGTTGGTCTCCCATACTTCCATCATAGATATCT
>LFYR01000182.1:154016-192621 GCA_001185155.1 Zostera marina | reverse complement strand
CAAAAGCTTTCCAAAAATGCGAATCCACAGTAGGTCTGATTTGTATATCATTAAACGCCTTTCCTTTAATATACCTATCTTGGATCCATTTTACCAGAATAGAATCGCTCTTATCCCAGTACTTTGAAGCTCTTTTAATATTGGTTGCAGTGGTGATAATAGGAAGGTCTCTAACCCCTAGACCCCCTTCCGAATACTTTGATCTAATTACTTCTTTATACTTTAGGATAAAGACGGATCATTCCATTAGCTTATTGATCTAATATTTTTCTTTCTCATACTAGATTTTTCACTTCTTTCATTTTATCTTTAACTTTGTTAAAATTTTCTGATTTATTACCCAATACCCAAAGGTACTTAGCCCTTTGCTTGTGCGATTAAGGGTAAAGGTAAGTCATCACCCTACCCATTATCCAGATCATTTTGGGTAATTAAATGTTAAAGGACCTAACTATGTATTTTGTGACTTCTAACTATGCAATATTTGTTAACTACCACTTTATTTTGTTTACAAAATTCAGTCGTATTGCTTCAAAAAAAAGTCAGTCGTATTGAGTGGCTTGTATTTTTTGATATCTATAGTTGGAGCTAAAATTAGGAATTGGAGGTACCTCATATAAGGATTTTATTGAAAGTGTGCATTTGCCCATGCAACTAAGGTATATCTTCTTTTCTTTTGGTATTCACCACAAAATCATTTATTCTGACACAAAAAAACTAAGTTGTGCATGTTATCATCTACCTATCTATGAATCGACAATTCTCTTACCTTATTATTTTAGATTTTATTAAACGTTTGAGTGGTTTGACATTGTTTTGATGTTTATCAGTACTATATTACTATGTATCCGATTCCAATTATGAATGCCTTGACGTAAAGAATAAAGCTTGAGCTCAGTTTGTTAGTCTATTTACCAGGCTCAAACTTGATTTGTTTGTTTACCAAGCTCGAGTTGAACTTAAGGAAAATTATTCTTGATGCTAATCAAAGTAATTAATTAATTTAAAACCCAAGACCTCTCCCACCAAACAGGAAGACCCATACTGACCATTAAATCATAATATTTGCTTGATTTGAACTAAAAATATATAGGAATATTAACGAGCCAAAGAACCTATTAGGAATATATTTTTGTATATATAATTTATATTAAATATTACTTTTTGTATAACAAACTTCTGTCACAAACCCTGCTCAGGTTTGTGAGAATGGGCACGCGAACGTGTTTGGTCGAACCAATTAGATTAGGAGATGGACGACTAATATTAAGTAGAAAGGTTATCAAGTACGTGCGTGCGTAATGTAAGTAAAGAAGCATGACGGTAAATGCGTAATAGCAATAAGTAAACGATAGTGTGTATGTTCCCCACAGGTCTATGTGTATTAGCTCAAACGCATGTTTTGCGTGGGAGCAGCTTTCCTGGAAAGGAGCTCTCTTCTGTTTCGCTAAGGGACAGGTGTCACAAAATTTATCATAAGTTTGTGGAATATCGTTGAGTAGCGAGTGAAATTTAGAAAGTCTGGAGTTACATGGATGTCCTAACCGCCGGTGCCACGTTTCTGGTGTCGTTTTGACTGTGAATGCCTTGTGCGCCTTTTCTTCTTGTTGAAAGTCCGTCGTGGATAGGAGGTATAGTCCGTCGACAAGCTTACCCGTGCCAATCAATTTGTCTTGGCGGTCCTGTATATGAAATGAATTTTCGTTAAATGCCACGCTAAAACCAGTATCTCTCGTTAACTGGCTAACTGATAGCAAGTTAACGTTGAATGTTCGCACTTGGAGCACTCTATAAAGAGTGATATCCTTTGATATGTTGTAGCTCCCTCGCGTATCCACTAGTGTGGTGCGATCCTCAGCGAAACCAATTGGGATTGGTTTCGATAGTTTTTCGGTGTTGAATAGGGTGCACTGGGGCATGACCATATGGTCCGTTGCTCTGGTGTCCACTATCCACAGCGTTGGGGTCCATGGTTTTAAATGACAAATGTTGTCTTGCAGAGTTACCTGGTGGATCATCTGGTTGCTGGTGTGAGTGTGATCTGGCCACGTGGGCACCGCTCGGTCCATGGTGTCTGGATGCGTCGTGGCCTGCACCTTCGTCAAACGTTCGGTATGTTCCATCCGAGTCCGATGAACTGTTTCGCATGTTGAGGTGGTTCATTAGTGCCGAAAATTGTTGGCCAGTGAAAGTTAAGTTTTGGCCTGGTAGATTTGGTCGTATTGCAACCTCTGTTCCCTTCGCTTGCTGCCAGGTAGTTGTTGGGTTTATCGGTTTTTTTGATGTCGCAGTCTCTGTGGGTGAACTTTTTGCCGTGAAGCGGATGCCCTTCTGGGAAGCCGTGGATGAAGTAGCAGGTGTCGTATGAATGTCTTGGCTTCTTGCAGCTTGTGCACTTCTCGTCACTCTTGGTTCCAGTGTTCTAGGTGAACCTCTGTTTCTTTTGAACCATGAGCGCAGCGCTTTTCGGTTGTGGGTCTGAGTTGATGATCATTCTCTGTTGTTCATCTTGGACAACTAGTTGGTATACTTTGTCAATTTCTGGCACTGGCCTCGTCATTAGGATGTTGCCTCTGATGTTTGTGTATGCGTCTTGCAACCCTCCGAGAAAGAACATTACTTTCTCGTCGTTAGTGTTGTTGGTGCATGTGCAACACACACAGTGAAGCCCACTGGTCGTGTCTTTGATCTCTACCCAAATGTTGTTTAGTTTGGTATAGTATGAAACTACCGTTTCTTCTCCTTGCAGACACGTAGCCAGTGCTCGGAACGCCTTGTATTTTGCCAATCCGTTATCTGTGGTGTGGTTCAATTGGAGTTGCTTCCATAAGTCAGACGCTTTCGTGGTGTGAGCGTAGTTTGGTGATATCGTTGGTTCCAGTCCTTTGAGAATCCAGGCGATAACGATGTCGTTACATCGATTCCAGGCGTTGTACTTCTCATCGTTCTCGACCGGTTCTGGAATGTTTCCGGTGATGAACCCTTGCTTGTTCTTGATGGAGAGAGCCCTTCTCATGTGAATGGCCTAGATTTTGTAGTTGGTTCCATTCATCTTCATGTCTGTCATTTGCATGTTGGGGTTGTCGCTTCCGGCGATGTAATATGAATTGTCCGTCCCCTTTTGTTCGTTTTTTGAATCGTCGTTTCCTGCCATGCTTTTGCAGATGTGTGGGAGTTTGAATCTCGCAAAATGGCTGAGCGAGAAGCCGAGGTTGAACGACGATCTATGTTGAGATGGGAAGAGGCGGCAATGCAGGAGCGTGTTACGCGAGTCAAGGATAAAGACGTAGTGGTGTCTTTTGTTTCGAACTATGCCGGTTGGTATCGTACTGATGTCGATAAGCAATGGGGAGGTGAGGCTGTCGATCCTAAGGAAAGGATGTTCGAGGCTCAACTTTCGATGCTTGCCGAACAGGGTATGGACGTGGGCGATGGAACGAGGAGGTGGCAGATGAGGACAAGACTACTTCTACCAGCGGGCGCGTGACCGAGGACGAAAATCTTGGTGGAATAACGGGTCCAGATCGTAGATCTTCGTCCTCGTCTACCACTGGGTCGTTCTAGACTTTTCCAGTGTAGTACTTTTCTTTTAGTACGTCCTTGCCTGTGGAATGGACGATTTTCGGTTGTATTTTCAACAGTAGCAGGGTGTGTATTCCTGCTCTGATACCATGTGAGAATTGACACGCGAACGTGTTTGGTCGAACCAATTAGATTAGGAGATGGACAATTAATATTAAGTAGAAAGGTTATCAAGTACATGCATGCGTAATTTAAGTAAAGAAGCATGACAGTAAATGCGTAATAGCAATAAGTAAACGATAGTGTACGTGGGTAACGTCGGGCACACATGTTGACGTGTGTGTCCGTCGTTACAGCGGGCGTCCGGCGTAGCATCGGTGACGGTGGTTGGACCACCGGTGTTTGGTTCATCGATGTTCTCGGGGATGCGCGCTGATCGACGGAAGGCGTTGGATCATGGTGAGGTGTGAAATGCTCCGATGTTAGAAGCCTGTGGTCGTGGTGTTTTGTCATGTAACGGTAGTTCAATATGACTTTGTATTGTGTTTCCAGTGTTGGTGTTGTTGGTTGGGATGATGTATTTGTATTGGTGTCCCAACGGGTCTATTGTGCCAGCTGTGAGGTGAGGAAAAGTTGAGTGTGACGTGTTCGATATTTGATAAGGTTGTTAGTTTGTTACAAATCAAGTGTATATAATGATGATAAATAAGAATGGAGTGATCATTCACTTAAATCCTCTTTGATCTTGCTTTTTTTTTGTTTCTTTGTATGTCTCAAACGGTTCTTTCTTCCTTTTCATCCATGAAATTTGAATCCAATAGAACCAAACTAGGCTCGGCTTGTGATGTAGGCACATTAGACATAGGTCTGGAGCCCATTTCCAACATTGCAGGTCCACTCTTATTGAGAGTATAAAAGAAAGCTAGAAAAAATTGCCCTCATCTTTTGTGGATTTGGAAGATTTATCTAGTAGTTGATCTCCACACAGAAATCAACTTATTAGGTGTGGAAACCTTAGTTCAATTGAGTCGAGTCCAAACGTTAAACCTAGACTTGCATCTCTCTTTCCTTGTTCTGCAGGGAGAAAGATTTTGAAGAACTGGCCACCTTATTAATCTATTATTTACCATATGTATTCCTTTTCTTTGCTATCCAATTTCTCAATTTTATGCAGTGAGGTTGATCCTATAATAGCATCATTCTCTGGTGGAGCTGTTGGAGTTATCTCAGCCTTGATGGTTGTTGAGGTCAACAATGTGAGGCAGCAGGAACATAAACGATGCAAATACTGTCTTGGAACTGGTAAACCAAAGGCTTTAGATTTATGTTTGTTAGAAATTTGGTCTTTGAATTTAAAATTTAAACTATTCATTGTATTTTTTATTAAACCCAATGGTTGTTATACTCCAGTTGTGGTTTATGTTATTTTTTTATTTTAACCTAATAACTATTTGTAATTTAGAAAAATCGTATGTGTAGGGTATCTTGCCTGTGCACGCTGTTCTGGTTCAGGTGATGTTGTGTTGATTGAACCTGTTGTTGCTACAGTTCGCAATGGCGACGAACCATTGTCACTACCAAGAACAGAAAGATGTTCAAGCTGTTCTGGAGCAGGAAAGGTATATCATATCGTTTTTTTTTCATGTGATACAAATAATACAATCACACCGAACAGTGTTATAGGCGTACAGGTAGTGGTTGAATATTTTCAACATTGGCAATTTTAGGGATAAAAAAATATGGTGATGTTCGGTTGCTTCTGTTGAAATTGTTCAACTTCTCATTTAAATAATGTTTGCGTGGTGATACTGTAACTGATCTATATGATTTTGTTTCTCTAGTGCTGATTTTCAACAATCATAGACGTAAAAGAAAATATTGACATGATCATTGTGTTTTCAGGTAATGTGCCCAACCTGCCTTTGCACTGGAATGGCAATGGCAAGTGAACACGATCCTCGAATAGATCCATTTGATTAAAGGTTCAGTTTCAGCCTCTATATATGTGGTTTAAAAACCAAATTAAAATTATACTTTCCAGTCAGTGTGTATGATCCCAAAAAAGTTTACATATTTTCCACACTATATATTATGACTGAGTTTGTCACATATTTACTCCCTAGTCTCAACTCTCAAAGTAATCAATCAAATTGTATATTTATCTTCCGTTTACAATAGAATATTTATAGCCTACTTACATTATTATTTAGATAACAGATTTAATTGATAGATTTAATAACTAACTAATTACTGTTTACAATACCTAACTGACTAGCTCAATTATCAAAAGTTAATAATAAATGTACAAACATGAATATTTTATTGAGAATAAATTATAAAACCAACTTACGTATGCGGATTGTGAAGTAGCCGAAGATTATTCCTTCTATATCCATATTTTTTGGATTGCGTTATGAAATTTTTGGATTGCAACCTTTAAATCTGTTGATAAATGGTAATTATTTAAGTTTTAAAGGCATTTCTCCTTAGATCAGTCAAACTTTTCTTAACTTGAAATCCAATCATTTTTTGCTACACTTGTCAGAAATTTTAATTTAGATTTTGATGTTCTTCACAAGTCTTTTATTAAACTTTATTCCGAGTTGTTTGATTTGCAATCTACTAAATAAGTTGTTTCGAATAAAAAAATTGGACGAACATCTTTTATTATTTTGTAAATGTCAAAGTTTGATTTAGAGTAATTTAATTGAAAGATTCATTAAACAACCATAGCTGTTGAGATTTATTGAAATCATTAAACTTTTTTATACTCTTAATCTCTTACATCGTTTTTTAAAATTTGTTCTATTATCTGTTTATTTCTGATGTTTTAAATTTTGAATTTTGATTCAATCATGTATTTTTTCTAGAAGCAAAAAGCCAAAATCCCCTTCCAAATGATTTATATTTAGAAATTACAATCCAACATTTTGTGTAAAACTCTGCTTCCCACACAGAGTTTTAATACACTAACATAACTTATGATACCATGTTTTCCCTAACAGAATTTGAATATAACAAAATTTCAACATGTTCAGTTTTTAAGAATTCTAAGTTCGTATTAATTATTACAACCAAAAATAGACAACAATGACTATAAGAGTTATGTTCTATGCAAGTGAGTCTCGTCGCCTCGACGAGTCCTTTGCTTTCTACCATTCCAGCTAGGCAAGACTGTCTCCATTCCCTGCAACATAGTATGTATCCGTGAGCGATTTCATTACTCAGTATGTAAAGCATCCATACTATCTTGTCTCAGATATCAAGTTATTTCACACTATCATTAGTAAAGGATGCACATAATAAGCAAGAAATAAGTAAACATTTAATCTAATTCATCAATCAATCATCATTCATAAGACCCAGATGGGTCGTCATTTGTCATTCATTATTCACCGTCGATTAGACATCAAAACAACCTTCATGTTTCACTCATGCATTCGTTCACGTTCATTTATTCATTCGTTCGTTCATTCATCCATTCTTTAACTCATTTCCACGTGCATTTCTACCCTTGTTTCCATGTTCATTCATGCAATCACTCCCCTAATCATTTTCTCAAGTTTAAATCAGTAATAATTAAATCAATTAGCAATTCTGGTCATCATACATGAAATCAATTACTAATTATTTCAACTCAAACATAATTTATTATTAAGCTACCCTGTTCAGATTCTATTCTCACCTCCACATGTCATCAAAAATATCACACGAAACCTCGATCTAATACCGTGTTTCTTCATTTCAAATTAGCACAAAAACCCAATCGAACCATGACACTTAATAGACATTCTATAATTTTACATGATATGCACCCTGATAGTATTTTTTAACATCTGAAACAGCAAAAGAAATATAAAGTTGAAACAGACCACGGATTAAACATTCGTAAAATAATATATGGTATTCCATAATCATACTTGCATGACAATCACCAAGTTTGGATGTAAAACTTATAGCACTAAATCTGATTAGCATCATAGCAATTATACAACTTATATCTTTTAAACTAATAGCATCACTCTAGTAGAAGTCATATAGCAGTAGCTATTTTAACATATTTCTTTTAATGTTTCTTATTAACATATTAACAATATAGTTAACATATCATGACAGTAACTTATTTTACATATATTAGTAATGAGATCTGGGTAGGAATAAATCTGGTTATTCCAGATCAGATCCGTTGGTCACCTTACATCATGATAACATAATCATGATTAAAGATTAAAAATATTATTAAACTTTAGCAAAATTAAACACATCCGTTTCCCTTCCCCATATTTTCTTAACAGCTATTTCACTCTATCGTCCCTTTAATCTTCTTCTTTCCAGATCATACCTGTCATCATCTCGTCACATTCATCGGAAGATCTAAGATTTCCATCCTTAACTGATTAGAATCGTTCTTACCCCCCATCAACCTTATATATACATGATATTGAGAATATATAACTCTACATACCTCTTCCGCTGCCTGTCGAGCCTCACACCTCCCACACCACGACACCGGTGCCCCTTTACAGATCTAAGCCACGATGCCCCGTCCTCTCTTTCTCCTAGCCGCCCTCCTTCTTCTCCTTCCGTTTTGTTTTTTTTGTTTTTTTGTTTTCTGTTTAAATCTCTTCCTTTCTATCCTTTTATTTTTATATTTATAGTAATTTACATTTTTTTTGGTTACATTGTAATAACCGGTTATTACATTTTGCATTAATGTAATTTGCCTAATTACCTTCCCTATATCACGTGCAACATCCTACTACGACCATGGACCACGTGCTTGACCTGATATAGAAAAGATTTCGTCAGAGACACACACGGATTTAAAAAAGACCTAGACAGCCGAAACCCATCAAGGCGTTACTCCATTTCTTAAACCACCTCCTTCTCCCTCTCACCCCTTCTCTTTCTCCGGCGTTATAGCATGGATTCTGCAGCATCTGATCCCGTTCATAACGGTTCAATCGAAATCAAACTAGAACCATCCTTTCAATCTGATAGCACCGATTTTCAACCTCTTAATGGGGGTTTGGCCGTAGGAGCATCGGGTGATGCAGTGGTGAGTGAAATCAATAAATGGCCGGGGTGGCCTGGACATAACGCTTTTAGGATCGTCATGCCGGTGATGAAAGTGGGATGTCTCATTGGACGGAAGGGCGAGCTTATCAGGAGGATGTGCGACGAGACTGGGGCTCGTATTCGTATTCTTGAAGGTGTTATTGGGACCAATGATCGAATCGTAAGTTTACTTCTGTGCCCATGAGGGATATTCGTTTTAATTATTATTTATTATTATTACTATTATCATCCTGTTTCCTTTTTCTAGGAAGTAGGAACAGTAGGAAGTGTTCGTTTTTTTGTTATATAAGAATAAAAGATTTTTCTTGTTTTTGTTTTCTATATACAGTCAGTTTGGATGAGTTTATGGGTCCAATGGTTGATTATTGTCGTTCAGAAAAAGTTAGAAATATTTTCATGATGTCCAGTGTTCTATTGCTCTAAGATGGAATTCAGTAGACCATGGTTGAATATAGATCTAATTTATGTGCCATACACAGATACACTCATACATAGTAATTCTAGTATGAGGGTTGCATTACATGATTTACCCACCTAATATAAATAGTTAATTACTCTTATGGATTACTCTAAAAAATGTTGACTGATGTTTTAAAATGTGTATTCTATTACCAGGTTCTCATATCTGCAAAAGAGGAACCTGAGGTTGAATTTTCGCCTGCTATGAATGGTGTATTGCAAGTATTTAAACGGATTATTGGTATTTCTGACGGTGAACCCGACAGTGAAGAAACAGTTTCTCAGACTTTTTGTTCTCTTCGTCTATTAATGGCTTCGTCTCAAGCTATCAGTTTAATCGGGAAAGGTGGTGCAATCATTAAGTTTATTCAGGAGACCAGTGGTGCTTCGATAAGAGTTCTTCCTGGAGGTAATGTTTAGCTATTTAAATAGCTAAATGCCCAAACGTGGCCTCTGCCTTTTTTATCTTACATTTAGTATGCATTATGGAATCCCACATAATTCAGTTTTATTTGTCTACAATTTACAGCTCTTCTACTTAGTTACTGCATTGCCTTTTCTCCTTTTTAATTATAATTCATATATTATATTCAATATTTACCCATTACTTAACAATACTTACAATGTTTTTACTCATAGTTTTCAAGTAAATCATTTATTTTAAATTAGCAATAATCATTTATTGAAAATATTGACAGTGTTATAACAAGTTAACAAATAACAACATTATATTTAATCGATACTATTAGTGATAAATGATAATTAATATCCAATTAATTACGACATGTAATTAGTTATAGCTTTGTTTTGCTTTAAATAAATTGCATGGAAAAATATGATTAATATAATTAGCTATCTGAAAGTGACTGATTAGATAAGGTTATCGTTGTCTGTTCTAGATCTGTTTGCAGGTTTGATCGAATACATGGAATTGATAAAAAAAAGGCTTGGGTTATTAGCTTGTTATGACAGTTTACCTAGTTTTTCTATGTTGATAATCTATTCTGCCTAAAAATTACCAATATTCTGGATTGAGTGACTTGATATGTGGTCATCACCGATATTCTGCCTAAAATTCTATGTTTTTTTTGCTACATGTAGAGCACGATGTAATTTTGTTTTTATTAAACCAGGGTTCATCATATATTTTTAAAAGCTATACATGAGATGATTTAATAGAAATATAAATCTAACCAGGGGTATACAAGAAGCTATGAAGTTGGCATAAGCCACATAACCACAGCTGATTAACCAACTGTATATGCAGTTGTAAAATCCATCAGAGAATATTTCATTCCCCTGCTTTTTTCATACTATTTCTGGAGCACCTTGGCCCTTGCTGGTGGTTGGCACAGAGTAATACTGCAAAAACTGGTTTTAGGGTGAGTTTTAAGGTGATGGCGTCATAGGTTTTAGATTGGGGTATATTAAAATACCCATAGCGCGGGTAATCGGCACTACATGCTATTAAGAGTTAGAATGGATCTGGATCCATCCCTTTGGGAGTGTATTTGGGGAATTGGGGCGGATGACCTGCCCTGGCAATCTGGGTTGGTCAAAAAGAGGAATTATCCTTATGCCCTGATAGGCTGATACTACATACCCGTCTCGTTTGGATTTAACCCGAAACAACGTCCTTAATCGGAACAGGTTCGGGTTGGTCTTTCCCCGCCCCGTACTTATTCCACACAATTCAAAACTTGAAAAGAAGAAGATAAAACAGATGCAATTTAGGATTGTCCTCTTAATCATGCAATTTATTTTCTTAAATTTGCTTCTTAGGTTTTATATTTTATACTTTTATCTATTTGAGTATTTGACAATCTATTTTGGCAGAGGACTTGCCATTTTATGCTGTTTCTGATGAAAGAGTTGTGGAGAGTCATGGTGAACCACTACGTGTTTTAAAAGCATTAGAATTAATTGTTAAACAACTTCGCAAGTTCTTGGTTGATCAAAGCGTCATTCCTCTATATGAAAGAAATGTATAATGCTTAAGATCGCCACAAGTTTACTTCTAGTTTCTCGTGTTTTTATATTAATATATAGTGCACTGAATCTTTATTATTTTTTAATTATATTCAGTTAAGTTCATCAACACCGTTTGTGGTCCAAGATCGGGTAATTGATAAAATACAATCCTTGGGACATGTGACATCATATACTGGAATTTCCAATGATCACAATCCTCCTTTGAAACTTGATCGATTATGTTACGACCGTGAATCAAATTATGACTCTCATGGCCAACGATCTGGACTCTCCTTATATGGACAAGATCCTGCTCTTACTGTACATCACCCCCCTGCACTTGCTCGGAGTGTTGGTGCTATAGTTACACAGGTAAGTTATTCTCTTTCTCCATCCTCACCAATTTATTCATTAACTTCACTACTCCAGAACAAACAAACAAAAATTGTATCTGGTTGTTAAGAAGAGTGAGATACAGACCAAAGTCTGAAAATTGAAATGAGGTTTTCTTGATTTGCAGGTTACCCAGACAATGCAAATTCCACTTTCATATGCAGAGAGTATAATTGGTATCGGAGGAGCAAACATTGCATATATTCGGCGTTCTAGTGGTGCAATTCTCACCGTCCAGGAGAGTAGGGGCTTGCTTGATGAAATTACAGTAGAAATCAAGGGTTCTGCCACACAGGTTCAGACTGCTCAGCAACTTATCCAGGTGGAAAACCATAAACATTGTTGAATGATGATTTATGATGTTAAAAATAAAAAATGATTTGGGATTCTTGGTTTTTATTTCTGATTTTTTTAATTGTAATGGTTGATTTGTAGGATTTCATTGCTAATCACAGAGAGCCAGCTTCCCATGGTTATAACAGTCATGATCCAGCAGGTTATATGTCAATTGGTGGATCAGGAGCATATTCTCGTTCAGGACCAGGAGCATCGTCGTATTTGCCTTCAACTTTGCCATCTCAGTATTATGGATCATCGGGTGGAATGGGGGGTGGTGGATATGGCAATTATAGGTACTGAGTTTCATCTTTTACTTACATCTCCGATTTGAATCTTTGTGTTCTCTTAACATATGTGGAGGTGGATATGGCAATTTTAGATATTAATTTGAGTCTATTTATTTTACTTACATCTCCGGTTTGAATATTTCATTTTTGTGTTGTTTTTTTAACATGTTACCTGATTGGCCTCTTATTCCCATAACATGTTCCCAAATCATGCTTTTTTATTTTTGCATTCTATGGATATGGGTTGGATGTTACATAAGATATAAAAATATAAAAGTTGAATTGAAATGCTGAATCTTATAAGTTTTAATCACTTAACAAAAAAAGGTTAGGTAATGCCCTACAATTAGGATGTGACAAAATTGGGATGTCTGAGAGACAAAATTGGAGCACAATGGTGCTGTGGGGTGTTTCATCATATTATGACTGATTCATGTCGTATTAATTAATTACTCAGTTGTTTTAGTGTTAGATTTGAACTTTGAAGTGTCAAATCTGAATAGAAATGGAGCAGGAAAATTTACAAATTCTAAACAAATATGAATTAAAACAGTAATCAGTTTGTAAATCATCCAAAAATTATTAGGTTATATATTGCTTCAAAATTCGAGTGTATCAACACACTTCGAATTTATTTAATGATACATTAGATGAGTAAAACTTTAATCCATTTGTATAAAAAATAGTCAAATTTAGTATGACTATTTTTAAACACTTTAAACACTCTCGTACTAGTGAGTCTAACTTCACTTAAGAGTTGAGACTTCTTAAGAAGAAGAAGAAGAAGAAGAAGAAGAAGAAGAAGAAGAAGAAAGATTATTTCTAAAAAGTATAAAAAATTGTGGAAAATTATGCTGCGGTGTTTCATCATATTAATATATTATGAATGATTCATCTCGTATTAATTAATTACTCATAGTTGTTTTAGTGTTAGATTTGAACTTTGAAGTGTCAAATCTGAATAGAAATGGAGCAGGAAAATTTACAAATGCTAAACAAATACGAATTAAAACAGTAATCAGTTTGTAAAACAGTAATCAATTTGTAAAACACTAATCAGTTTGTAAAACACTAATCAGTTTGTAAATCATCCAAAAATTATCAGGTTATATATTGCCTCAAAATTCGAGTGTATTTACACACTTCGAATTTATTTAATGATACATTTATATTAAAAATAGTCAAATTTAGTATGACTATTTTTAAACACTCTCATACTCATACCAGTGAGTCTAATTTGAATTAAGAGGTGAAACTTAAGAAGGAGAAGAAGAATATGAAGAAGAAAGTAAGATTATTTATAAAAAAAGTAAAAAAAAAATTATGCTAAATTATGACGTCATAAATCAACCTGGAAGTTGGGAACTCCGGAAGATTCACTAAACTGAACAAAACTCGTTTTTTATTAAATTGATTAATTGGTACACAAAAAAATCGAATAAATAAAATAAAATAAAACGATAAATAAAAGTTTTTAATCTGAGAGTTCTGCTGCACTGTTAACTACCTAGATATGTCTACCAGTCTGGGAGTGTTGGCCATGTGGCGGCAGAATACAAAACGACGCGTTAAAGCAATTTGGTAAACCGCTGTCTTTCTAATTAATACATTAGTGGATGGATGATGTAGATGTATAGATAGAAACTCCCTTTCAAGTCAAGTACTGCTCTTTTGGTTTTGTCAAAAAAACTCAACACAGGGTTTGGTGCGCGGTTCCCGTTTTCTGAGAGAGAGAGAGAGAGAGAGAGAGAGAGAAGGATGGCTAGTTACGACTTGGAAGGAGGAAGAGCGAAGAAAACGGAGGAGAAACGGTGGTGTTCTTGGATTGTGCCATTTTTTGTGGCGGTTAACATTGTTGTGTTCGTGGTGGCGATGTATATCAATAACTGCCCGTCGCATCAGAACGATGCAGATCAAAAATGTTTAGCCACTGTTCTCCGACGATTTTCTTTTCAACCGTTCAAAGAGAATCCGCTTTTAGGTCCATCTTCTGCGACGTAAGTTTTTTCTTTCATTATAATATTATTATTGTCGATTTTTTTACCAACGCCGACGCCGTTAGTGTGTTACCGATTTCATTAATTTCTGTTTCGATTATTCGTGGATTTACAATTTAGATCTGATATGGAACCTCGAAGAGTTGATGTGAGAAATTGTTCTTCCGATTTTTTTTACGATGTTATTACTAGTTCTTCCCGTTTTTCCATTTATTTAATCTTTCCATTTTTGATGCAATGCTACTTACTAGTTACTAATTACTAAAAATGTTTTTTTCTACTTTATATCTTTAATTGTTTTTTTCATCTTTTATTCCAATCTCAAATTGTTGTTTATTTTTAGTATGCAGAATTGCAGATAAACGGTGTTTCCGTGTTTTACTCTTTCGTAGTTGTTATTAACTCAATGTTCCAACAAAAAATACTAGTAATCAATGAATCAACACGACACACATAAGGAATGTTCAGTTTTTACTAAAATTAAAGACAGTCTGCCCCCCACATTGGTTTTTTTATCCTTCCACATTGTTTTTTATCAGCTTTGGTGGAAAGGAGGTTTTTTTGTGTTCTAACAAATCCAAATAAAAAATAAACGTTAAAATAAATTACCATAATATAATTATTATCTTTTGGACAATGTGTTACATGCAGTTATGCAATTTTAATTGTTATTTTCTTCTTCTCTTGCTTTTCCAGTTTAGAGAAAATGGGAGCTCTTCAATGGTATAAAATTGTTCATCAGCATCAAGGATGGAGACTTGTTAGTTGTATATGGTTGCATGCTGGATTTTTCCATCTACTTGCAAATATGGTTTGCTTGGTGTTCATCGGGATCCGTCTTGAACAACAATTTGGTTTCGGTAAGTTTTATTATGCCCTTCATTTTGGTATTTTCTTTACAACTTATACTAAGTCTCATCTTCAGAAAAAAATTAATAATCGTCTAATCCATTGTTAGTTTTTACCTAATTAATTTCGCAAGATCTATACATTTTTTTAAATTATGGATGGTGACCTTTCTATATCTTGTTATTTGCAGTGCGAATCGGTATTATATACCTTTTATCAGGATTTGGTGGGAGCATGCTGTCGGCTTTTTTCATCAAAACCAGCATTTCTGTTGGTGCATCTGGTGCTCTCTTTGGACTTTTTGGAGCAATGCTTTCAGAGCTCATAACAAACTGGACAATATATTCTAACAAAGTAAATGGACTCTTCGAAAAGCAAGTTTATTTTTGAGTTTTGTATTGATCTATGTTTATTTACTTTTATAGGTCTCAGCTCTGCTTACTTTGCTGTTTGTTATGGCAATCAACTTAGCCATTGGAATTGTGCCCTATATCGACAATTTTGCCCATATTGGAGGGTTCTTAACAGGCATGCTTCTTGGGTTCATATTTCTACTCCGACCTCAGTTTCGATGGTTGGAGCGGCACAATCTTCCTACTGCAGTTCAAGTAAAATCTAAGTATAAGATTTACCAATTAATATTGTTTGGGATGGCAATTATTTTACTACCAGTTTGGTAAGTGATACGCTTCATTGAACTGGATTTTTTCCCCCTTTTAATAACCTAATTATTTGTATGATATGAAATCGTCGAATTTTCTCATTGCAGGTTTGTGGTTGGCTTAGTGATGCTATTCCGTGGGGAGAATGGAAACGACCACTGCCATTGGTGCAATTATCTGAGCTGTGTACCGACATCAAGATGGGAGTGTAACAATTAAGGCATTCTAGTTGTCAGTATTTTGTATATATATTCTAAGCTGTGCTTTATTCCTTAAAGTATTTCACTGCGTTTTGTATAGAAGAATTCAGTGTGTTATGTTATAGCCATTTCTCTAATAGCATACAAATCAGTCAAATCTATCCAATTAAAATAAAGAGACAGACAGAATATAATTAATTATAAAACAAAATTACTTGCTGAAATTAATTTCAGTTGATTTTCTCTTAAATAGTTACAAATAGCAAAAAAAAGTGAAGTCCTCATCTGATGTCAGACGCATTTTAACTAGAGGTTGGCAAATTTATCCACAATTGCTTTGTTGCCACGAGAATCTTCTCCCTACTACTTGATTCTGGTTCAGCGTCATATACTTCTACTGTCCACTTAATTGCATGTGCAATTCTTCTAACCTTGTCGATGACCTCAGATGTATCTCGAATCACTGCAGTCCCTTCTGGACGCAGAATCCGATCAATCTCCACCAACAAATCAACAAGATGGCACCTATCATGCCAAATCCAGAAAAAGGAAAATATCAAATTTAAATGATACCAACAGATATTGATTGTTTTTTGTACTAAAAAATGTAATATTGATTTGGTTAGTGCTCGTGCAATCGTGTATCCTATTTTACTTCTGATCCTGGTACTTGGAGTTAAAACTTACTCCACCATTCAAAAAAAATGCTGGTCTTAATTGAATCAGTTCTTGTATGACTGACTGCAATCATATCGTTTAAGCAAGAGGTGGCGTTAAATTGTGGGAAAAATAAGTGACAGCATTTATATTTCTATCCACTTTCAGGATTTAATTTTCAACTAAAGCAATAATTGAAAAAACAATGCAAAGATTCAAATACCTATTCTTGCGAGATTTTGGATCCTTTATCAAAGAGTTAATTCCGGAAGCTTGGATAAAGTCATACGTCCTAGGATATGTAGAGAAAGGTTCACACCTGAAAAGCAGAAATGAATATGATTTTTTTTTAAAAGCAAAAATGAATATGGATTATTTCATTTACTTTTTGGGACAATAAAAGCACCTGCAAATTATGGGAGGCTGATACTATAAGCATTAAAATTAAATTATAAGACATCCTGATTCATTCAGATAATTAGATTATCAAGTAGGTTTGTGGGCTGGCATTAGTTTATTAAGTCATGATAAACCATAATTCTTTAAGATTGGGAAATACTTACCAATCATGATAGACTCCGATAAAACCTCTGTCATAAATAACTCCCAATGTTAATGGTTTGCGAGCAGGTATTACATTCATAACCCAGACAGGGTCAGATGACAAAGCTGCTGCAAAACCACCAAATAATGCATTCATATCCATAACATTGCGCACTGAACTGGTGCCCAGTTTTAAGCCCAATGTTTTCTTGTAATATGCAATTCGTCTACTCCAACGACGTGAATCAGCCTCAAACACATGTAATCCATTTTTTATTAGTGAGAGTCTAACTGGGCTTTTCATTGCCCTATCAGGCCAATTAGAAATAGATCCCACATATGCCTTCCCCTCAATTGATAATCTGCTGATGCAGTTATTCAAGTTGAAGTACCTGCAAGAAGATCATCAGAATTTTATAGTATCTGTGTCAGAATATATCAGTAGTTCTGTACAAATACGATTAGAAAAAGAAGAGAAAAACAGTATATTATCTAAAGAGGTAAATCGTAATAAATAGCATTCATCTTACCAGGCTTCACTTGGATCATCAGTTTCACTGCATAGATGCAGTCCAAACTCATTTTGATTTGGAAAACATGAATCTCCATGTGGTTTCTTCCAGATTACAGTATTTCCATCCACTACAATCAATTCATAGCACAATGCCTGTGCTAAAGTCTGGAGATCAGACCATTCCTTGTCTTGATCAAGCCATTGAACAGGCGGGCCAGATATTACTAGATATCCTCCAGGTCGAAGCAAACGATCCACTTCAGTAAAGTAGGTACCATCTGCAGTCATCATAAGATCAGAGAAATCTAAAGCTTCCTTTTTCAGAATAAGTTGTGCATTTATGATTTATATATATTTGAAACTCACTGTAGGCAGTAAAGGGAATTAAACATCGTGAGCAATGCATGAGGTCAAATGAGTATGCAGGGAATGGGAGCCGACGTGAACCAAGCATCGCAACAAATGCAGGTATTCCTCTCTCCAAAGCAAACTGTATCTGTGATTTGTGCGAGTCCCTTGGAGCAAAGGAAAGTGTTAGAATATTTTCCTTAAGCATATATCCCCCAAAACTGGCAACCTGCGAGAAGCAATCTAACATATACATTAATACATCCAATTAAAAAAAAATACTTCTGAAGAGTTAAAGTCTCACCCCACATCCCATATCAAGAGCTGTTCTCAGAA
The DNA here is from genome assembly GCA_001185155.1 of Zostera marina. Taxonomy (NCBI): domain Eukaryota; kingdom Viridiplantae; phylum Streptophyta; class Magnoliopsida; order Alismatales; family Zosteraceae; genus Zostera; species Zostera marina. Next base: position 174,465 of record LFYR01000182.1, on the reverse strand, counting down.
CACCGTCACTTAATGGAATGTATTGTCCAAGTTTCTCCATATATTTTGTAGCACCATCAGGGAACATAGTTCCACCTCCTGGGAAAATAAAAAATTCACCACTTTCTTTCATCCAACCCTGATGGCCTTTTCTCTCTGCAATTTTATTATGTGGCATGTTGCTATGCCATATCTATATACAAGAAGGGAAAAATAAGTTGTAAAATCGTAAACCAAAAGTTGATAAATTTGCAGCTACAGAAATAACCATCTAGATTCTAGAGACCAAAGAACTTTTTATTTAATTACAAGAATCTCACCACTATGCTACATACTAAGCTGACGAGAAAAAAGTCTAGAAGTATCAAGTATGAGAAACATTGATCAGTATTAAAGTTGACAATATACAAAATGACCTTAAATTATTAAAGTTGAGGCATAATGCATATATGATTCAAAATCGAAAGAAACTCAAATGTAATTCTCTTTTTTTATGATGGCCACCTATTCATGTCTTACAAGACATCTAAATAATGTTCACAAAATGCAGGGTTTATCATCAATCGGACTATATGAAAGGAGATACTTCCTATTCCGTTTGACATCATCCACCAAATTATTTCTTAAAAACACCAGCATGAATACCAGGTAGAGTTTTTGCCTTTAGAAGAGTGTTTCTTTAAATGTAGTAGTAGTGTTGGTCCTCAATAGTTCTTATACCGTTCTTTAGAAGGTAGTAGTAATGTTGGCCCATTTTTTTTAAAGTTGCAAGGTATAAAAAAAAGCATACCTTGTGCAAACTCTGAGGCCATGGTATGGGAACATGGTAACCATCAGGTGGTGGAATCAAGCAAAGCTTGGTCTCCTCCGGAGTCGGACAATGTCTCTCCCTATAAAAATTCATTTTCCTACTGAGCTGACTATTCCTCCTCGGATCTTCACAAGGCATATGATCGACCTCCTCAATAGAGCAAGAATCAATGATCACCGCTCCATCTCCTTCGACTGTCTTCCTAGCACTATCCTTCCTTTGCCCTGCTTTGTATCCATCTCCACCGTCTTCGAATATCGCGAGAATCCTTTCCCTCTGTCTCGGATCGGACGACAGAGCGAGAGTCCTCCTCCCGGAGGCGGCGAGTGAGTCACCAAGCGAGGTGAATATGAGCAGGAAGAATACAATAACGGCGGCAAAGAAGCAAAAGGAAATGAAGTCCAGAAGTTTCCAATGGCGCGGTGTGAAGAAGATGACACTCCCAATACGCTTCGACGGAGGGAGATTGATGTGTCCCATCAGAATCAGATCTCGAATTTTGGTTCTTCGATCCCAAATCCCCTGATCTCTAACCACCGGCTGTGGCCGGAAGTTAAAGGGAAAAACGCAGTAGTGAAGGACAGATCTGGAGGCGATGAAGATCTAAGTAGTTATAGTGGCATTAGTGGATGTGGTAGTGTGAAGACTGCGGAGTGATCTTTGCTATCTAAAATATTTGTTTTAAAATATGTTTAATTAAAAAGCAAGCTTTTACGCCATTTTCATGCAACACGACAACACTGTGAATGCGTCATAAATGACGTCTTAAATACATTTCGTATTTTCATGTAAATGTGTAATGATTGAAAATTTAAAACGATTGTGGACTTGTGGTTGTGGGCTTGTGGCCATTCTTTTTTTTTTAAAGATTAAAAATGTATATATAATATATATCATAATCAAAATTGAAAATAATATAAATAAATCATAGTGAAAAATTGAAAATCAAATAATATAAATAAATCAACATATATAGATAGTGTCCAAACTGTCCATATTCAACAAATCTGGATATTTGATGGATCCATTGAGAATCCGTTTATGAAAAAAACCTCTCACAATGCCACGACCGTTAGATCTTTATATTTCGATATCAAACAACGGCATCGACCGACTGACCTTTAAAATACGATCGCACAGTCGGCTTGCAGTTTGCCACAAAAGCAAGAAGAGATCAAAAGCAAAATCATTATTTCATTTTCATCAATTGCTTGCGCTCTTCAACAAGAATAAGACTGTTTGTGAGTTCCTTTCTTTTTCCCTTCTTTCCATTTCAATCGTCTTTCTTTGGATTTTCTAATCGCTGACCTTCGCTTTACTTCTCAGCCGCGCTTCAGGATTCGAAGGGGTTTCCCACTTCCGATGACGACTGTGGATCAAAGTGCGATCGAAATTTTCGTCGGAATTACAGGCGCATCTGAGGCAGTTGCTTCGCAGATACTCAAGGTTCAATGCTCATCTAAACTATAATTGTATTGTTTTTGAAGATGATGTTTTTTTTTTGTTTTAACTAATTAGAGGAGTTTTAACTGATTCTCATCCCAAATTAAAATTTATTATTTCATAGATTGTATGGTTTACTATTCAACATTTTAGATTGCGGAAATAACCGACGGCCAATTTTTTTTAGAAGACTATTGACGACCAATATTCCAATCTCGTGGGCCGTGACCTATAAGATGAACATCAAACCTATCTCTAATATCTAATCTCTTCATAACCAACTTCTCACTCTTCACACAAGAAGCAGATATGAAACAATGCAGCATAGTTAACCGGTTGAAATTAGTTGATTCTGATATCAATCTGGATTCTGGGACAAGAGTGGGGAAATATATTAAAATTTCATTGACACAATCTGGATTCTGAAGAAAAAGTGATTACAATTTACAAGAACTCAGCTGAAGGACGGGAGTGCCAATTACTTCACAGAAATCTTTAAAACCTCCAAAAGACTTCAGATCAGTTTCCATGTTTTGTTTCCCAAGATTGCCTCACCTTGTATGAACTATGAGTGCAAGGTGGAAACTGGATCTAAATTAAAGTAAAGCATGTGTATTCCTTGGGCATTTTCTGTATAAATAATACAAACTCCGTAATCTTGAAATCATGTTGATATTAAACAGAAAGCAACTAAAAAAAAATCATTTACAAATTAAACAAGGTTAAGTAAATACAAATATTACTTAGCTAAGCTGATCAATAAATAATATGAACTAGCGTACCTCTCAACAACCTACTGAAGAGGAGGTGAATGGGATACTCTATCCTAGCCACACAGATGAGGGCAAGATATATTCATCAAAAGGTTCCTCAACATCACGTTAGATATTCGGTGGAATGTTAGAAAGTAGAAACACTTATTTTTGTAGGAAATGTGAAAGCAATTTGACATTATTTTTCCCAAGCCCAGGTTGTATAATGAAGTCAGCATTAGCATCCTCAGGATTCAGGAGAAAAGGATGAATTGGCAGAGGGTATATGCCTTGCCTATATGGTGCTATTTTCCACCAAATCTCATCATAGTATCATACAATGGAGTATGGAGGGTCATGTGGGGATTTCTACTATCTTCGGATAGCTAATACAATGAGGTCTTACTACTCACTCAACATAGAGATTATAAAGGATGTGAACATTTTCTTTGAATTTGGGAAATTCAAAAAATCCAATCTCATCATGATTGAAGATAGAGTTATAAATAAATTTGTGTGGGTGTCTAGTTACTTGAGAACAAAGATGATGAACTCATTTCATGCCCATGTAACTTGTATTGTGTACTTTTTGGCTTCTTTGTCTTTAATTTATTATTTTTTCTTTACACCAATAAATTTAATTAACTAGAGCACTACATTTACGGTTTACCATAGTGTTCGTAATAAGAAAGAAACCATTGGCCATCATGATTTCTAATCAGGTATTCAGCATTCAACCCTCCACCTTTAGCCTTGCGTTTTGAGTGAAGTAGTGCACCATCAGTGACACTGGAGTAGAGGTTAAAAAGGATAAAAGTGCTTCCTACTCTAAAATATTTTATATTAACCCAAGCTTTCAAGGTTTCCAGGATAACCCAAGGTTTCAAGGTTTGTCCTATGAGGGTAAGGCTCAACTGGTAAATTGGATCATAGCTGGAAAGTTTGCATATTGGGCCCAAGGGACCACCTTATCTGCCTCAGTAGTTACCAAAGTCCAAAGGCTGCCTTATAACTAAGTAAACTAACTTTATATTGGGATGGTAGAAAATCAGGAAAAAATGATCCTTCCTAAGGATGAAGGCGGCTTGTGTGTCAGGAATTTCTACATCCTAAATCAGGCATGCACAGTTAAGAGAGCAGTCAAATACTGGGGTCACGACAACTCATAACCAATCAATCCTGGGAAACTAAATCAAGGCAAGAATGCAAGATACATTAGCCAAAAAGGGATTGAAAACATTAGCATTAAGAAGCATTGAAAACCCCATTGAAGCCATTGGGAAATCCCTACAATGCAACCCCAATTATAACCTTCTCATACTTACTACGGAAACACTTAGCTGGAATTTGATCATGCAGCTGGAATTTGATCCATAAAATCAATCAAATTTGATTTACTATTTTGGAGGATGAGATAGGGGTCCATTAACTTGTTCAAGAAGCCACACCAATGTGGAATGAATAAATAAACCACATGTTTACTATGCAACAATGAAGAAGAGATCACTGCTCACCTGTTCTTGAACTGCCCAAATAGGCAAATACAAGAAAAGTTCTGCTGAGCATGACAGAAGCAATGGATCAGGCAATCTGGATTCTCGAAAGTATTAAACAGACCCGCACCAAGACAGGATGAAGACATCAGGATAGGGGACGTCACTGAGATTATTCTGAAATTTTCCAAAAATTCCATCTATTGGGGAGTCCACTGGACACTGCATGCTGTAATCTCTTGGCACATTTGGGGTGAGAGAAATATAAATTCCATAAGATCATCTGATTCAGATGTCATTTTGAAGAAATTCATAATAGATAACAGTATTTACCTTCGGAAAACTCAATCATTCACTGAGAAAAGAATGGGTACAGTGTTTCAGAGATTATTATTCCGAGGCAATACCCTAGAAGGTTAGGAGCAACTAGCAAATAAGGAAAGCTATATAGAATCAATGTACATCTCAATCAAAAAGGTACCATCTCAGTTTAGTGAAGCTATGAAGAATTCTTTTGAAGACATAATTTCTGTATCTATCGCTGACGTGTTATTGACTTGTGTTATCTTTAAAGTTAAAACCACAACAATTTTGGTACACAGTTGACAGTACTACAGTAGTGGCCTTTTAAACTGCAGCCTAATACATTCTTTTTCTTAAATAATGTTGTAGTTCTTGTATCAAAAAATAAACTCAGGGTTAATAAATTCATGCATTCATACTTGTGTGCTTAATTTGTTGAGCCAATAATAGTTGTAGCAAACCAAAGTTTTCCATGCACCTGCGTATGTGCACATGTGTTGTATGATGACCCAATATGTGATTAGCAAATCTTATTTGGATCCAGGTGTATATTTTCCTGGTTTCTTTTTAAATTGAAATAAAAGAAAGAGGAAAGAAAATTGTTGATTTCTGTTAGATATAGATCTGCAGCCTCTAGAGGTACAAGAACAAAAGTGCAGCTTATTATTTAAAAATCTAATTGATATACCCAAGTAACCCAACACTCCAAGGTATTTGGTATATAAGACATCCCAATTCTCAATTAAGAGCATCCATTTCCGATACTTTGGTATTCCCATTTCTGGCAAAAAGTAAACTCATGCACAATGCTGGAAATTGGTGGAACCAATTGAAAAATGTTATCAAGGTGGAAGGGTAAATGACTATCATATGGAGGTAGAACCCAGTTAGTCAACTGGATTAGCTGGGAAATTCCATAGTTTTAAAAGCAGCACCTGAAGGGCGTTTAAACTTTAAAATGATCTAGATCCACCTGATTACCCGGAAAATGAATAAAATTAATTTTTTGTAGAAATCCCCTCATTCTAGCCAATCATTCCTCTCCAAAAATCTTGATCATTTCTACCCTACTTGTCAGCCTGTAGCCTTGAGATACCCCATATTCTTAATATTATCTGAGTTCAGAACACCAGTCGCTATATTCTCCAATCCTGATAATTAAACCTGTCCTGCTTTGTTCTTTACTTTCTATGTGAATGCTGTTATTTTGATTTAATTAAGATGAATGTGACAGTGTTTACTTATGACGACTTTTGTTCTTTATAATATTATTTTTGGTCTTCGAAAAAACTTCATTTTTGTTTATTACTATTTCCCCCTTTTTCAGACATTCAAAGGGGATCTTAATTCAGCCGTTAATGCATATTTTAATGAAGCTAATGGAATAAAGTAAGCTATTTACACTTCGTATTCTTCAGTGTTCACATTTTGTGCATGTTACTTGAATATCATTTTTTTCCAATATCTGTTCGGTTTTTCTTTATTGTTATATTTTTAATTGGTATGATTTACACCAGGATATATATTATTGATAAAGAGGAAGTGATAGAACACATAAGGAAATAAATTACTCTCTACTGATATGCAACACACGTCAATTACTATATACATTCTTTCCAATTCACACCATGACTTTAATTCTTACCTGCATATATATTCTTACAAATTCTAACACCCCTCTCTCCAACTTGCTACATGACTTTGAAAGGAAATACCATGAGTTAAGTTGAATCTTGAGAAGACTTTACCATTATCCTGAGATATGAAAAAGACTTTTGATAAAGAATGATTAATTAGAGCTGAGCATATGGGGAACAAGTTGGAAGAGAACGTGAGATGAGATAAACCCTTGTAGTGATCTTCTAATTCAAAATTAGGCAGATCCCTACCTGGATTTTCCGGAGATCTAGCTAACCTCATAAGCCCCAACCCACTCAATGGTTGGGATGAATAAAAAAACTGCCTTTAAATACTGTGTTTTTTAACAAAGTCAGTATTTATTTACATATTAATTATTAAAGGGCGCACATTTACATATTGAATGTTTTTTAATTTTTATTCAGCTCAGGTACATCGTATCATCGTGGTGCCCGTGATGATATTTTGAATATCGAGGATGACCCAATGGATGTTGACACAGAGATACCAAGTTTTCCACAAAATACTGTGGCAGTTAGGGGTCAATCTATTCCACTCAACACCAATGAATCTTTGTTTGATCATCCGACGCACGCAAAGGAAATTCCTGTACATTTGAAGGATAGCGGTGGTCATTCTATTCATTCAATACCTAGAATTGTAGCTGAGCATGAATCTAGCATTCATGGAATTGAAGATGTTATAGGTGTTGATGACGACAGCACCGATGATGATTTAACAATACAATCTGAATCTATAACAAATCGTCCTATAGTAGACAGCTTAAACAATGAAATAGAAGAACAAATGATTATGGCTGCAATAGAAGCTTCAAAGAAAGAGTCCAAAGGGCATATAGACCATCAAATTGATGTTTCTCATGTATGTTTTTTCTCAACATCTTTAATTTTTATGGGTTGCATGTATGGCGTAAAGCTTTAATATTTTCCTTTATTTCTTATATTATTATAAGTTTATAACTGCACATCTTCCAATGTTTTTCTTTCTATCTTTTGCCTTGTGGTTTCTCTTAGTAGATTTTATTCGTATTATTTTATAAACCTCTTTAATTTGTGGATTGTGGTTTCTCTCAATTTCAGGCAGTTGATGAAGAAACAGAATATGAACAGGGTATGCAAAGTGGCCATAAGGGACCTTCTACTTCATCTAGAGTTAACCTTAAAGCGAATGAAAAATACACCACTGTGAATGGGAAAAGGTTAATCTAATATTTATTGTTTGTTTGTTACTTCACTTATCAGATAATTCCATTGATAATTACAGTGTATGTAGCCAAGGTTTAAAAACCGGTTAACCGGTAACCGGTTCAGACTGACCGGTAGGGGTATTCTGGTAATTTTACAATTTTGAAGATAAATATAGTATATATCCTATCTAAAAAAAAACCTGTTTAAACTTTAAATTGTAATAGTCTAATAGATAACAAATTCAAAGAAAATAGTAATAGAAATTCAAACATAGTAGTGACAGAAATCCAAACATAGTAGTAATAAAAATTCAAATTCAAACATAGTAGTAAACTTGTAATAGAAATGAAGTTTTACTTTTCTAGATAGTAAATAGCAAGGTTTAAAAACCGGTTAACCGGTAACCGATTCTGGCTTACCGGTTAGATCGGTTAACCACCGGTTAACCGGTAGGGTATTTTCGTAATTTTTTTTTAAAAACAGAAATTCTGTTATATACTTATATATCTATTCCATGTTTATATCCCTGTTTATATAAATAAAAATATCATAAACAGGGTTTCTAAATTCTAATAACTTATAAGGAGAGGCTTATAAAATTTAAACTTATTAAAATAAGGCCTTAAAATAACTTGTTAATAAAATAACTTATTAATAAAACGTAATGGGCTTTATTAAATGAAGCCTTTAAAAAAAACAGATTAAAACAGATTAAATAAGTATTATTTTATTGAAACAGGGTCGGGTATCCGGGTAGGGTACGGGTAAGCCCCCGACCCGTCGACCCATTTGCCCGTCCCAACTAACCGGCCACCGGTTTTTAATTTTTTACCGGTCAGCCGGTTAACCGTCGGTTTTTAAACCTTGGTAAATAGTAGTTTTCAAGAAATTGTAGTCTTCTGCAATCTACATAGCCTTTAAATTTTTTAATTTTTTAAACGGATCGGGTATTCGGGTTGGATCTGACCCGAATACCACTAACCATTAACTGGTGGTTAACCGTCGGTTTTCAAACCTTGTATGTAGCCCAATTATTTTTCAAACCTTGTATGTAGCCCAATTATTATAGATAAGAGGGAAATGAATAAGCTTACCCAGCTATATATCTGGTTGAAATTCTCTCAAGAGTTTTTTTTTAAGCAATTAAAGTTTTTCGTTAATAACAATGAAGGACAATGCCTCGATTACATGGAGATAAAATGATTTACATAAAAGAGAAGCAATAGGGAAATGAATCAATAGCCATTGGCTCTTTCCAATGTAAAGTGTAGACTAATAATATAGTAACTAGATACGCTGCCACAAGAAGTTGGTCTCTCATACTTCCATTATAGATATCTCCAAAGTGTGACAATAGCTCTTCTTATGACATTCCGGTCCGAAAGAGAGACTGATATCCTTGATTACTTCTTCAAGAAAAACTCCAGGTGGCCTGAGGGTGTGTTGTCTGAACCTTTTATTCCTCTTCGTCTATATATGTCAAGACAAACACCCAATAGTATTCCAGAGTAGTGCCCAAGGAGGGGATTAATGGGTGATTTTTGTGCAGCTTCAGTTAGGTCCCCCATTCTTATATTTGGGCTTGTTTGGGCAGGAATCGGGATATTCAGTAACTTTCAGGAGTAGTTTAGGTGATCTGCCAGCGGGATTAGGAGGGATCTGGTATATGGGCAGTTAAAAAAGAGATGACTTCTGGATTCTTCCTGCAGGTTGGATAAGAGGCAGGTAGGGGGGATTTGCACTCTCTAGTTCCTCAAATTCTTAAAAGTGTTTAAATAATCTCATTTCATTCTCTATAGGAAAATTGAAAACTTTGTTGGTATATTAGACCGAATTCCTGTGACTATTTAGTCCTTATGACTTCTATTCCTAATGATCTTGACAATTCCTCCTAAATTCCTTTTAGATGTACCTGACCTCCAAATTGCAATTTTATTAGGTCTACAATTCAGACATTTATCTACTAGAGTCATGTCTGAAATGAAGGATTTCCAGAAATGCAAGTTAATGGAGGAGGGCCTGATTTGAATTTCTGTAAGGACTTTCTTCTTAATATATCTATCTTGGATCCATGGCACCAGGATAGAATCACTCTTATCCCAGTAATTTAAGACCCTTTTAATGCTGGTTAGTAGTGATATTTGGGACCATGGGATCCCTTTTCTTCCATCGTAGATGATTTATAAACCAACTTTCTTTACCACTGAATCAGAAATGGCTATGCCTTGTGCCCAACAGGTATATTTCTCAGATATTATCCAAGGATCAAGTACATTATGTGCATTAAGCTCAATCTGATTTTGATTGAGTTTTTTTATAGAATTATAGTATTGAAAATTATGCCGACATCCAAGAAATCACTCTGCTTGGACAATTATACTGTTATGCAATATATTTCTTCATTCTTATTAAGTATTTGTAGTATTCTGGTATTTTGCAACTGCAGCTAGAAACTGATGGGTGTTTTTTATGGAAGTTTGATTTATTCCATTTTGATTGCAAAATTATATTTGAATTTAAAAAGGAAAATTAATAAATTATGACACCCAAAGTAAAGAACTGTGATCTTTGGTTGTCTTAGCTTTCTACTGGGTTAAATGAACAAAGAAGGGAAATGTTCAAATGAATGAAACGTGTAGTATAGGGTAATATTTGGTTATACCATTAGTCCATTGCCATTATCTTCTTTGTTTTTTACTTAGTCCAAACTCTTCTAATAAGCAACTGAGTATGAGTAACTAACATGGTTTTTCTTCTTCTGCTTATTGTGGCAAAGGACCACTCACTTGAACACTGGAACTTCAATAATTTATAGTTCAGATGAAGAAGAAGATGCTGATCATAAACTTATATTGCGACGTCGATCTCAACTTCTTCCTGCTGAACCACATGACAATGCTATTAAGAATTCAGCATCAGAGCCAGAAGGACTAGAACCACAACAAAATCTCCCTGCTAATGATGAGGGTTCTTTCCAATCTGATGAGGTACATGAAGAAAATGGCAAATAATGGTTGGATCAACCTTCAATTTTATCGTGTTATGTTTGTAATGTTGGTGCTTTTCATCATATCATGGTTGTAGTGGGGAGGTATATCTTCCGTAGAGCATGATGAAGCTGTCATGCTTGAAGCTGCTATGTTTGGTGGAATTCCTGAAGGGAGACGTCCCTATGATTTTACATATCCTTCACAAATTTCTTCTGATGGACATTCTGCTCTCTACCCACGGGCACTTCGTCCCCCCTCGCCCACCTTAACAGCTCAGCGTTTGTTAAGAGAGCAACAGGTATTCTATCATTCTCACAACGCAGATATTACTGATTTGATTTTGGAGCAACTTTAAATGATGGTTTTTAACATGCAGGATGGGGAATACCTTGCGGCACTTCAAGCAGACAAAGATAAAGAGTTGAAAGCAATACAGGATGCTGAACTTCGTCATTTGGAAGAACTAGAAGCTGAAAATGAGGCTCACCAGAAATTGCAGGAAAAAAAGGTAAATGGTTCTAAAACTCTCCCCCCTCCTCTATTGGAACATTATAAATTATTTTAATGTTGGAGAATTTAGCTATACCTATGGCGGTTTTGAAACAATAATGAGTCGATGACTTCTCTACTGTTGAAAAGTTGAAATTATGCATGTCCTTGTGTTTACTTACATCATTGATTTGAATTTTAAAACGAGTCATAAACCAATGGTGTTTAATTAAGAAATACACTTGTGGATTTAAACAATAATAAAAAATCCGTATTGGTTTGAGATAAATTAGCTTCTACATGAAAATTGAAAAGTATTAGATAAAAAGTCAATACTTTTTACATGGTGTATAATCAAGTTACTTTGAAATATATAATTTTTCTAAAATATTATTATTCTACATGGTGTTGAATGATATCTATGTTTTGAAGTATATCAGTATTTTACAAGTCTTAGTATAATCACATTTTATAATTCTTATGTTTAAGTCTGATCTATTTTGTTTAGTTAATATATATACTTAAGTTGTTACTCTTGCTAATTACTATGAATGATCCAAATTTCTTGTACTATTTATTATTTTATGAACAGGAGTTTGAGAGTCAGCTTTCTGCCAAAGAGGCATCACTACCTTCTGAACCAGCATTAGATGATGAAAATGCAATAACTCTTCTTATTCGGCTTCCAAATGGCAGCCGTCATGGCCGTCGTTTTCTGAAGTCTGACAAGCTTCAGGTTAAACTTGTACATTATTAAAGTTATCTGTGTTATCTTTTTCGGAAATCTAATTAAACATTTTATTGCAGTTCCTCTTCAATTTTATTGACACGGAGAGAGTGGTGTCTCCTGGCACATACAGATTGGTAATTTTTCAGAACAGTAGTTTTCATTCATTAATAGGAAATTTAGGATTATTCTTTACCACCTTTTACATCTTATTAATTGAAATCCCGCCATCTCTATCATGTTGTTTCTCACAGGTGAGACCATTTCCTCGTCGTGCATTTGGTGAAGCTGAAAATGAGCTATCTCTGATCGAGCTGGGACTTACAAGCAAGCAAGAGGCATTGTTTCTTGAGTTGATTTAATCACTTCATACTTGACATCTCACAGGAGTTAAAAACTTTATATCGGACCATTATTAAAGCTTTTACAGTAAAAAAATGTTTAAAATCTTTGAATGCAAACCCATAGCATTTATGGATATATATTTAGAAGACACCCGCATTTAGAAAAATGGGTGTAAAACTGGAAGATGTAGAATAGATGAATATTGAATTTCGTGAGAATTACATTCCTTTTATTGCCTGTTTGTGGTTTTTGTGCTATATGAATCAATAATCCGTTTGTTACTTATTTGACTAGTTGTAATATGTTCATTAGATAGATATCTATTTCAAATGGCTATATTTATTTAGCAGGAACTACTAAGTACTAACTCATTTTTATTATTTTTGTTTCTAAGTATGTATATATATATAATTTTTTTAATATCTTAGAATTCCTATGTAGAAATGTCGACATAATATATCAGAGCCACTCTAGGAAAATCCTTAACAAATCTTTAATTGGAAGAGAGTATGGCGACGTCGGATTGCGCGTGCACCGAATTCAGTTCATTCACCCTTTTCTTGTCAGATTGTAGAAACGATAATAGTATTGATGATAACAACAGTATTTATTTTTATTCTGATTTCGGATTCACACAGTTGGCGGCAACTAAAAAAGATTCACAGTCCGTGTAATAGATAGAGATGATGACCTGATTCCGACATCCAGCTGTGTTTCACGAGGAAAGCATTCAAGTACATTTACAGAAAGATAAAGATAGAAATCATAGATCAACTATATTTTGACATGCGTGAGTAATCTGCAGTGAGTGCAGAAGAAAAAAACATCTGACATGCACATCAATTAAAAACTTCCCAAAAGTCAAAGGGAGAGTTTCTTGTCAACTACTTTCAGTTGTTCTTCCGAGTTGTCGAGTCTCATGTGTATTGATTTTTGCTACAAAGAATTCGGCAAAGTCCAATAATTCTTGACTGCGACAAGTATCTTCTCTCTATGGAGAGGTCCGTCTTCATGATCCACGAAACGGGTCTCCCATTTCATACCGTCGGTGATGCTTTTGATCTCTACAAGAACATCCACGTCGTCTCTAAAGATGACCGCACCTTCAGGTCGGAGAATTCTATCCATTTCCAACAATATGTTCTCCACCTCACATCTACAAACGTACGATCAAGATCGACTTAAATATAAGAAGAAATAAAAACAAACAAACAAACAAATGGATTTATTAATTAATTACCTACCTGTCTTTGTAGAGCCCGAAAACGTTGCCGGCGTGAATGAAATCGTATGTTCTTGGATACGTTGACATTGCCTCACACCAATCCTGATATGTTCCAATAAGTCCACGTTCGTAGATGACACCGAGTGTATCTATTCCGACGGTGGGGACTATGTTCATAACCCACACCGGATTGTGAGCTAGATTTGCCGCAAGCCCACCAAGATAAGAATTCATATCAAGTATATTGCGGTACCTTCCGCTACCCAACTGACGAACCACTGTTTTGTAGTAACCGACTCTCTTCTTCCACAGATGGTAATCACGTGAGAAAGTTTCGGAGGTGATACCTTCCAGGGTCCCACTTTGGATTCTCGGTGGAACCGTCGTCAATCTCTCCGGCCATTTCTTCAGTTTTACGCCGCCACCATCGATTTCATTCGGCAGTGGAGTTATGCATGTTTGTAACTTGGTATACCATGATTTATCTGGATTATTATTCTCCGGCGAGCAGAATTTGGGAGTTTTTCTGCAGTGGTTATGATTGAGGGGTTTCTGCCAAATTGCAATATCACCCTTTTGTTTTAACTTTTTCCAACAGAGACTAGTCGTAACAGCCTCGATAGCATTCTGATCTGCGTTCAGATCACTCTTGGTCCTTTGCCACCCTTTCCAATGAGACTGCCAGTTGATTGGCGGCCCAGAAAGCACCCAGTATCCTCCCGGTCTCAGAATTCTGTCAACCTCGATCAAGTACTGTCCATCTGTAAACACAAAGACTCAATCGATCATATAACCCAAAACAGCAACAACAATCCCTAATTTACAGATGCTCACCGTAGAGATGCCACGGGATGAGACAACGTGAGCAGTGCGCCAGATCGAAGGCTCTTGAAGGATAAGGAAGACGAATGGAGGCTATAATTCCGATCATCGCCGGAATACCACGTTCCAGTGCGAATTGGACTTGCGCCTCGTGGGAATCTCTCGGCGCAAATGACATGGTCGTTATATTCCTCGACATCAGATATGCTCCAAAGCTCGCAACCTTTGGAACGTCAAAATCATGGCATCATCGTCAATCAACGGAATAAGAAAGAGAGAGAGAACGAGAGAGAGAGAGAGAAAGAAAACAAAAATTCCGACGGGTCCGCCAAGAACTGTGTACCAGTACGGCACGCCCTCCAAGTTTCGAAACCCGGTTTTTGTAATACAATACATATAGAGACCACCGAACCGGATCGGTCTACGAGGAGACGTCGGAGGAACAGAAAAAAACGGAGTAAAATGGTACTTGTTTTTGTCTAAACTTGTGTTGTCGTTTTGTTAGTTTACTTACCCCACAACCGGTGTCGACGGCCGTCCTGACGGAGCCGTCCATCAACGGAATCATCCTTGCAATATCATCGATATAAGCATTTGCTCCTCTGGGAAACATGGTCCCACCACCAGGGAACCGGAATTTGTTCCCATCGACATGGACCCAGTTCTGCTCCGCCTTCTCGACAGTGAGTTCTTTGTGTGGGACATTAGCGAACCATGCAAGTCCTCTTGACGCCGGCCATGGAAACGGATTCTTGTACCCGAACGGTGCCGGTATAAGACACTTGAATACCTCATTTTTCTCAGGGCAGTGACGTTCCCTGTAAACAAGTCGATCCCTTGAGAATTTCAACGAGCGCTTGGTGTCCTCGCAGGGAGTGTACTCGCTGTACTTGGCATGACAGGGAGGGAAGGTTTTTGATCGGAATTTGATTAGGTCATCGGCAGAGTGATGGGCGGAGAAATCGAGTGGAGAAGTGTCCACCGGTTGAGTGGTTTGGAAGGGACGGCAAGGAAGCTCGGCGGTAAAAATAGCGTTACTGGTCATTGGAGTCTTCCCACGAGAGTGGAGGTATAACCCGAGTAAGTAAGACATGGTACAGAGAAAGGCGACCAAAACTAATGGGAAGACGCTCTTTGGTGTTCGGATTGACTTGAACTTCATCATCGAGTCGATCGGTTGACCCTCCACTCTCCGGTGAGGAAATCAAGACGATTGGAATGAGAAGCAGAAGGTTATTCCTTCCTTGTAGTAGAGTCGTGGCTTGATGAAATAAACTTGTGTTGTTTAATTATTTTTTTTATATAGCGAATGATGCCCAGAAATGAATATATATTATGATTTCTGTCCTCCACCAAGGGTAGATATGTAACACGATATTTTTATTTCTGTTTATGAAATATTGATATTCCAATTCGAAAGACAGGCTAGAAGCTAGAAGGAAAAAATATTAATCGAAAGGTTTAACTGACAAAACTTAATTATAATATTTGAAGATTTTAATTCATCAATCAATATCATTGAATCCAAAAATATTTCATTACTATTTGAGTATTTTCGAATGAAGCAATGACAACAGTGGATGGATGATTGATCCAATTATTTATTTTATGCATGCATGCATGCATTATACATAATTACATTGTTGATACCAAAAACATAAAATTTAAATATGTAATTTAAACGATCCATTTAAGGAAATCCGATAAATCCATTTTCTGATTTTTCTACATTGGCTAAATCCTAATACAGTAAGTCGTAAGTAGTGATCTATGATTCTATGTATGTGAAAAATGATTATTTTTTGGTGAGCAATGTAGAATTTGAGGTGTTGTAAATTGTAATGTAACACCCGATCCAACACTTATTTTCACGAAACATTACCTTATTTACCTATTCCAATATTCCAAAAATAAATATAAAATTAGATGTGTTGGTTGGATCAAAGGGACCAGGCCAAAACTATGTGGCGCACTAAGTCTAAGTCATCCATCCAGACTTCTGACTTTCGACCTAATTATCTAAATTTGGTGTTAGGTTTTTTGGACCGTTTTGAGCTTATTGGGCCCAATTTATTTATACAAAGAATTATTTTAAATGTGATAATGATTGACGTTGAATTGTTGATAAATGGATAACAGCTTGATTTCTAACCCAAAACAGTTCAATTAATTACTTGAAATCTGATATTATACCAACCGATCATTTAGATCCTAGATTCTAGCACGGTGGTTGGTGACTTGGTGTCCACTGTCCAAACTTCTCCTTCACCTCGATTGGGACCGACCGAGGTCAGGCCAAACGATGCACTTCTCTTTTGCTCCGCCGCCTTGTTAAGATCCTGCTGCCTACCCAATCGTCCTCAACCAGATCACAGTCACTGGTTTCCCCTAAACTGCCACTTCAGTTCAATTTCCCAAATGATTTTCTAAGAAAGACGGTGGGTGGGTGTTTTTGGCTCTTTCAAATTGGGATCGGATTCGGTTATAGTTCAATTTCCCAAATAGTTTCGAGGGACAAGGTATGGCTGGTATAGTGGTATGGGGTTTTCTTCTTCGGAATAAATTTTCTCTCACCAGGGAAATTCTTATTCTAATATTTTCTATTCACCGTTTCTGTCAAACTTGCCGCAGCCGACGATGGGAGAAGAAGATCAAATTTGTACGGAAAAGAAGATGAATGTGGCCGTTCACTTTGCAAATTCTGGCAGTCTCGTCGTCTCGGAAGAAGGATATTATGACGATCGCACTGATCTTCAAATTGTAGAGATTCTCCAGGATCAGGTTTGTTTCTTAGTAAGAAAACCTATTTAATTAATACCTTATGTGATCCTCAATTTTCCAACTCTCTTAATTTTTATTTAATTCAATGCAACAACCTTATCAAAGAAAAATGGTTTTGTTAGTCTGTGAAACTTAATGTTTTAAACTATGTAGAAATGGTATCGATGATGAAGTATATGTACTTGTTTGTCTATAGGATTGTTTTGATCAGAATTTCTCTGGACAGGAAAGTTTGTACAGATCACTCCAGACTAATTTTCCAAATGGGATTGCATCAGTCGTGTCTTCGAATTCTCATTCAGGGACTGATAACAGACCCGATGAAATTGATGCAGATTGCAGAATGAACGACTCTTTTGAGTCACAATTAACTCTCGATGAAGCTGTTGCTAGATCAATGGATGAGTTGGAAAATGGAACTGCTACTCCTCCAAAAAACAGTATGTTGATTACATTTGAAATTAAACTATCATAATGTGTAACTTTCAGTTTATTTATTCTACCGATGAATCGTTGTATTAGAGAATCATCAAGTTCATTGGGTAGTGTAAGTACCCTCTGGAAAATATGAATCGTACATCTATTTTCCCATTATGTTTGTCTGACTTTTACTCTGTAGTCTGTATTCTTTAGAGCGTAAATATTGGAAATGAAGTGGAAAATGAGTTGTGACGATTTTCATCTTTTCATTTCTTATAAAAAAAAATGCAGTTTCTGCCGCACCTTCTGCAAAAAATAATGCATCAACCTCAATGTCTGCCACTATGGTAATATAATTATTTCCTTGACTGAGTAACATTTTTTAGTTTAGGTTTGATAGTTAGAGTTATTCATTTTTAAAGATCCAATATTGCCTTCAGTCTGCAGGGCAAGATGATATTGACCCCGACATTATGACATATGAGGTCATTTGAATTTTCCAAACATGCTACTTGATCTTGTTTGCAATGAAATTAATTAAAACCCCAACTTTGTACTTTGTTTTTAAGGAACTGCAATCTCTGGGAGAGTCGATTGGAACCGAAAGCAAAGGATTGAGCGATGATGTTATCGGTTTCTTGCCATCCCACTCGTATAAAACAGGGTTGTTCTCAAGAAAGCAAAAGCAAAAGTAAGATTCGTACTGTTTGGATGTATCTGTTTGTAGCTTTATTCTAAGATATGGATTGATTCTCATGGTTTTGGACTTGTTTTTTTAGCTCAGCTGTGTGATCTGCTGTATGGTTTACAAAAACAAGGAAACCATAATCAGTTTGCCATGCAAGCATGATTATCATTCCAAATGCATCACTCAATGGTTAAAAATCAATAAGGTAAGTAATCCTGTATCCATCAATTATGAGCGAAATAAGCCAGAATCGGTTATTTAACATAAGTCCCACAAACTTTCAGATGATTGAGTGATTTGATTTTTTCACAGGCCTGTCCAGTTTGCAATGAGGAGGTGTTCGGATGAATTTTCATTACAGTAATTATGCAGATGAACATATAGAAAGTATTGAGATGGCATTGTCATTTCTGCTTGCTTGGTAAATAAACAATTAAGTATGGTACGGTGATGAGTTTATGTTATGGTTAACAGTTGACAGTAGTTATAATGTTTGATTGTGCTTCATCTTATCTTCTGTATAAATAGGACATGAAATAGTGGTTATATAATTTGCAATTTATGAGTTGGAATGTATTTATTATTTTTTTTTATTATTTTTTTTTGCAAATAATATTTATTATTATTGGGCCAAACTGGCAAAGTATAAAATGAAAACTCTAACATTTAGAAGTTGTTAAGTATTATTTCCTCTTAATCGATCACCACATATATGCGTGTGTTAGAAGTATATATATGTTTGGAGCAGAATGGGTATCTAAAGAAATGTTGTACAAAACAGAAAGGTTGAAATTTGAAAACAAAAGTGCGAGACAAGATGACAAATGTTGATAACGTGGAGAATATAAAAGTTTTATCATTATCCATCCAAATATGTAAATCTAAGAAGATGATTATCGTAACACCGGTGACTGTAAGGTTTTTTTTTTTTTTTTTTTGCAATAGATAGATAGATAGACATGAGAAGTAAATGACTAAATGGGTGGGTCAAAATGCGGACCCCACATCCACCATATTCATGTCACTAGTGTGGACCGTGGTAGTTTACGATTGATTGATTATTTTTTAAAATACATTAAAGAATATACAAAAATAAAAATACCATGTTTTTGTGTACGTAACTACTATCAACTGAACTAATAATCCTGTTGTGTCATTTCCTAATCTTTCTTACTTATAAACAAGTACCACTAAAACTAAAAGACACGTTCAAAAATGTTGTATTTAAGTGTACGCAAAAATGTCAGACATCTGAGACCGCCAGTCGATCAACACCCACACTTATGGCAATTGTCTCATTGGTCAGATATACAATCAATGTAACGTATATTGATTGTTAAATGAGATAAATAAATGATACAAAAAAAAAATAGTTCTTGTAGTCAGTGATAAATAGTTTATTTATCTCATTAATCATTATCTTTAAAACACATTATAAATTTCTCATTTGAAGATATGCATCACAATTGTCAACTGGATTGGAAATTTAGAATAGTTAGATTTGTTAAAATCCCGTGCTGGAGGTCGCGGTGATGATGACGATCGACGGGAATGACTCCGGCAAGAAATTTGCAGGAGATTGGCGTGATTGAGGTTAGGGATTTTCGCCCAAGAAGATTGGGGAAAATACCTAACAGTAACGGATAGAATGGAGGAGAAAGAAAGAGGGAAAAGAGGGAAAACGAATTTTGCGTTAATTACCCAAAAACGTAATTAACTTGATGTAATTGATAATTAAGTTATTCATAATACATTGTCTTATATACACAAATTAACAGTAAATTATTTTAACTAATTCTAAAACTTCTGGACTCGTGGGCTGGACTTCTATTTGATCCGAGTCCTGGTCCAATTTGTTAATTGTGTATTTTAAATGAATCTGCAAAAATACCCAAGAGTTATTAGTAATTATACATAGGTATTTTATTTTGATTTATGATTTATATAAAAGTCCTTGGATTAATATAAAACTAAAATATTAAAACAATTGGAACTTTTATACTTAAGACCTCTGTAAGAACATTACAGAAGTATTTTAGAACCTTTTATTATTTGTATTACACTTTAGGTCCAATTAACGAATTAATTGGAACTTTTGTATTTTAAGTCCCTGTTGGTTAATACAAAACAGTTTATTCTGTTTTGTAGAAACCTTAGGACTTTTTATATTAGACTTAGGTCCTAACTTAGTTTCTTAGGGTAAACTTCTATTTTACCCTAGATTTCAGCTGTATTTCTTATAAGATTTGCTAAATTGCTAGTATTTAATAAATCAATAAATATTATTTGATAGATATTTCTTGTGACGACAAATTGACATTTGGGTTAGAAGTTG
>LFYR01000182.1:31548-149837 GCA_001185155.1 Zostera marina | reverse complement strand
CAGTTGTGCTCTTATCTTTAACAAAGAAGGCAGATTCTACTTTCTCATTGATTTGTTCTCTGAACTTAATCCTTTGCTTTTCTTCTTGGAGTACTAATCCAAGAACTTTGTTTATATTAGGGAGTTTCTCTAAAGACAATATCTGAGTTCTTAGATTGTAGAAATTCTCATTGAGACCTAGTAGAAATTGATGAATCATGTCATTATCTTCTTTCTCTTGGTATAGCTTTTTGCATCCTTTGCAAAATCTTTCTTTTATCTCATCAATTTGGGTCAATTGATCCCAAATTGACCTAAATTTGTCATAATATTCAGAAGATGACAATGTCCCTTGTTGTAGGCAACATAATTCATATTTTATTTGGCTGATCTTAGGGGCATTACTTTGTTTGTATCTGTTCTCTAAATCTGTCCAAATCTGAAAAGCATCACTTGTATACATTAAAGTGGATTGGATTTGGGGAGATACCGAATTCAAGATCCATGCTAAAACCAAACCATTAACAATTTTCCAAATGTTGTATTCCCTACTATCAAAGTCATCGGGCATCCTAATCTGGCCATTTATGAAGGAATCTTTCCTTCTTGAAACTAACGAGACTTTCATCCCATTAGACCAAGTTATGTAATTGGACTCTCCAATTAACCTATCTGGAACTAACACAGCTCCCGGATGATCCCCGGAAGTCAAGAAAAAATGGGACTCAGGGTCCTGAAGTGGAGAAACGTACCTTTGTGCTCTATGCTTTTTAAAGTATGAGCTATTGTACAAATTTTCATTATCAAATCTCTTAGCTTTTGTTTTTCCAGTAGAGCCAGAGGATGAATGGACTGATGCGGGCGAAATGCGAATTGGGTCGCTGGGCTTGATTGTAGAGCCAGCGGGAGGAATTGCTTCAACAGTGGCCGGATTTGCGGAAGCGGGTGGCCGGACGGCCAGAGCGTCGGCCAGAGGATCTTGCAATGACGATACCATGTTAAAATGTGGTGCCGGAGATCGTGGTGCCACTGATGAAGGTCGGGAACAACTCCGGCAGGAACTTCATGGAGGATTGGCGCGATTTGCGCTAGGGATTTTCGCCCAAGAAGATTGGGGAAAATACCTGAAAAAACCGATGGGGAGAGAGAGAAAGAAAGAGGGAAAAAGAGGGGAATTTGATTTTGTATTATTAAATCCAAAATGTAATTTGTTTGATTTAATTGAGTGATTAACTTATTCATAATACACTATTATATATACACAAATTACTAGTTAATTACTTTAACTAATTCTAAAACTTGTTGGACTTGTGGGCTGGACTTCTATTTGATCCGAGTCCTGGTCCAACTTGACAATTGTGTATTTTAATGAATCTGCAAAAAATACCCAAGAGTTATTAGTATTTACACATAGGTATTTTATTTGATTTGTGATTTATATAAAAGTCCTTGGATTAATATAAAACTATAATATTAAAACAATTGAAACTTTTATACTCAAGACCTCTGTAAAAACATTACAGTAGTAATTTAGAACCCTTTTATTATTTGTATTATGCTTTAGGTCCAACTAACAAATTAATTGGAACTTTTGCATATAAAACCCCTGTTGGTTAATACAAAACAGTTTATTCTGTTTTGTAGAAACCTTAGGACTTTTTATATTTAACTTAGGTCCTAACTTAGTTTCTTAGGGTAAATTTCTATTTTACCCTAGATTTCAGCTGTATTTCTTATACGCAGAACCTTTCTTCTTATTATAGGACTCTTTTTGAATTTTAGCAGGTTGTAATTCTTCTTCTTCTTGGTCATCGACGTCTTGAACTACCGTCAATTTCTTCTTCCTAATAGCCTTAGTCTTCTTCTTCATCCTAGTTTGCGATATGACGACATCACTAGGAGATTTCTTTGCGTTTATTCTCTTACGATCTTCCGCCATCACCTTTCGTAGCGTAGATTCAAAGTCCATTTCCTTCTTTTTCTTTCTAGATTTCTCCAGATTTTCACCTAAAAAGTACCAAAATTCCGATCGTCGTACTTAGTATTCACTACACAAATATTCTAAAATGTGAACAGGTACTTACCTCGTTTCCTTTTGGAAATAATGAACTGATTTACATCGGGCAAAGACTCTCTCTCTAAATTCGTGAAAGAGCAGTCGATGTCTTTAATTAGACTCTCTACCACGTTGTTCGCGCGCTTGACATCGCCCACTGCATTTTTACACAATTATACAAAATTCCGACATATGTAATCATCATCAAAAAAAGATTTACCTGTAGATTCATTCTTTTTCGTTACTTTTTCCTTATCAGACGACATTAGTCAAACTACAAAAAAAAATTTAGCAGTACATTTACATTTGTTAGCAGAAACGGATATTCCTTCTAGAAAACATGAAACAGATGATGACCATTTCAAAACTTAACAACAATGTATATACAGAAATTAAAGACAAAGAACATATATAATGAAACCAATGAATCACTAACGGAAAAAATAAATAGAAAAACAGAAACGAAATAAAAATAGACAAGGAAAAGAGATAGAACCTGTAGTCCACGCTACCTACTGTACGAGAGAAATCAAAATACACAACAACAACCGAAATTTTAAATCAAACAAGATCTAATATATATAGGAAGACCTAGGTTTGTATTCAAATGATTGGAAATATTTGTTTGAATATTTCCTACCCAAACGGTTTGCAATATAATTGCAAACATCTATTGGGGGATGTTTTTGATGACATTACAAGTGTCATCTAAGCAACGTTTGGGTTTAGATATTCAACCAAATTTTTTTAGGAAAAAAAAATTAACATAGTCATACTAGGTTTTGAAATCAATACGGATTAAGCAAAAAAAAATTAGTCGATTTATTGGAAGATAGCGTCGGAGATGGGTCCTTAAGAAACCTACCGTCGGAGACTGCTACCGTACAGCGAGACGAGAGACGAGACTGCTACCGGACAGCATGCTGAGGACGAACCAGGCAGCGAGATGAGGAAGGAGAGGACGGCGAGAGTGTACGAGCGTATAGCGAGACGAGAGACGTCGATTGATGCAAAAAATCGGAAGAAAAAGAGGACAATTTCCGGCCGGAGGTAGCTTGAGCAATCGTCTGAACAAGGGTTTAGGGGGTTTGGAGAGAGAGAACGAATTTGGAATGAATTTTTTTTGGAAACAAATTTTTAATTTTGTCTTCTAATACATGCAATCAAAGCTTATTCTTAGGCAACTTTAATGTACGGTAGTACTTTGCAAAAATACAAGAAGCTATTTAAATTTTTTAAATTTCTACCCAGCCGGTTGCATGCAACCTATTACAGCTTCATCAGGTTGCTGGTTTTAAAATTCGATGGCCAAGATTTCTTCTTAAAACGGACGAATGAGATGAATAAGGGTTCTTATAAGAACTGTTCTTAACTGATATACACCCTATTAAAATATTCTCTATTATTAGCATATAATTAAGATATCCTACATTGGTTATTAATAACCATTTCGATTCTCAAGTCTATATATATGCATTAATAAAAAACATAATAACTTAATAATGGCCGAAACCATTATTGCTGATTTTCCTCACATCTTTCATCATGGCTGAAACTAACCAATCCCTCCCTTCCATGTTCTCGTCCTTCACTACGAATGTTGTTCCAATCTTCAATATAGTATCAGAGCATTGTCCGATCCTAGGACCACTCTGCTTTCTCACCGGTCCTCAAACGCCACCGGAACCCCTTGTCGGAACCCCATCTTTTGGTTCAATTCAGAGCTTCCCTCATATCAAGCTCACGGCGACAAACTACCTTATCTGAAAAATGCAATTCACTCCGTTAATGCTCTTCAATAAGGAACCAGATTGCAGATGGGTTTACAAAACCATTTCTTTCATCAAGATTCTTGAAAATCAAATTTATGTTAGGTGTTTGTTCACTGACACGAACTTGAATGGTATGTTGGTTATTTGTACAATATGCCTTAATTATATTATTAACATATAATTAAGATATTCTTTATTATTAGCATATTAAGATATTTTACATTGGTTATTAATAACCATTTCGATTGATTCTCGAGTGTATATATATGCATGAATAAAGAATATAATAATTGTCTCGGTTATTTACCGAAACCATTATTGTTGATTTTCCTCACTTTTTCATCATGACCGGAACTAGCCAATCCTTCTCTTCCATGTTTTCGTCCTCTACTACGAATGTTGTTTCGATCTTCAATAAACCCTAGACGAACATGGATTGAACCAAGCCCACTAAGGAAATAAAAGAACTTAGAATTAAGCTTTAATATGATTATCAATTTTTTTTGTTTTTGTTTTGAGAAATTAAATTTTCATTACTGAAAAGTGGTTGGACATAATCCAAGATTACATAATATAGAGAAATGCAAGTACAGTAAATGTAAAAACATTGTCTATCTCTTATACAGTTATGACCCTGACTAATTGGCAAAGGATTGAAGTTTCAAGAGGTTGGACTCCAATGAACGTATAGCTTGTTTTTCAATTTGTGAAAGATTGTGTTTCTTATAAGATGTAGAATCATATGCAATACTCACATCCTTTATAATTTTTTGCTAATTAATGAAGTATGATTTTGATCTTGCGTGATTAATCTCACCTTAATAATGTTAAACGAGAATATTGCTCTTATTTTCTCTTGAATGACAATACTCATATCATAATGTATGAATCATTATAAACTTTTCATGTGATTATTTTACCTTAAGATTCACGATTACATGAACACGTGAAACTCATATCAATATTTTTTTTTATAACGGATGATATTTTTCTACAAGTAAAAATTTACCAAAATTCAGAATCATATAATATATCGAAAGAGATTTTATTTTTGGAAAGAAATATAGATAAGATATTCAGATGGGCCTAACTATGATGAGTTAATAAGCCCAATAAGAAGAGATCTAACAAACAACTAACTGAACTATGATTAAACTGTTGGTTATTAAATTACGAACATACCAAGTTTGACTGGGAAGAATATATTTTTTTGAAATTCTAGCCGTTGTGAATATTAAATCCCGCTCAGATTTAAATTTAATCCTCTCCAACGGTTGAAATCGATTTCAAATCAACGCACGCGCTCGATAAATCTTAAATCCCCCTTCTCTTCTCCACTCCCATTCTCCAACAACCAACCAACCAACTTGATCCTTCTTACTTTCTCGACCAACCTCTCTCGTCGCCGGCTCAGACGATCGATGGCTCGGGGAGAGAACCAAGTAGTACAGACTAACATCCATAACCCACCGACAACCACCGTCATCACCACCGGCGTAGCTCACCGAATCGAACCGTCCAAACGAGTTATTCCCGCTGTCAGAACAATCGACGCACAATCCGTCGTGAAGAGGTTCGTTCGAATAAACCTAACCCTAACCCTAAACCTAAACCCTTTTTTTTGCCCCTTTTTTTAGGGTTTGCGAAAAAAAAATCAAGAAATTGGGGTTTTTTGTACAGGTTGCAGTCGGAACTTATGGCTTTGATGATGTGTGGAGATCCCGGAGTATCTGCGTTCCCGGAAGGAGATAACATACTGTCATGGATCGGAACGATCACCGGAAGCAAAGATACCGTCTACGAGGGTATGATCTTCAAATTGTCATTGATCTTCACAAACGAGTACCCATTCAAACCGCCGAAATTGAAGTTCCTCTCGTCTTGCTTCCATCCCAACGTCGATACGTCGGGAAACATCTGCCTCGACATCCTCCAGGATAAATGGTCATCGGCGTACGACGTACGAACCGTGCTCCTCTCCATCCAGAGTCTTCTCGGCGAGCCTAACAACGAATCTCCTCTGAACACCCAAGCTGCTAATCTCTGGACCAATCAACCGGAGTTCCGGAAGATGGTCGTGAAGCTCTGTTCTCCTCCGATCGAAGCTTTGAAATTGAACTGAATTCTGATCGTAATTGATCTCGATCGTTGCTTGTATTTTGTGTTTATCAACATCATCTATCTACTATTCTTGGGAAAAAAATTGTTTTTTTTCTCTTGCTTGTTCTATTTTAAATCGAAACATGAGATATCGCCACGTGTCATTTCGATTTACCATTGGGGGAATCGGAGGACGTTAGAGTAAAAAAATGTTAAAAATGGAAATAAGTTTAGAAATGAATAAATGATCGAATGGTTATTAGAGATTATTAACTAGGAAAAATAGAATAACCAGAGAAGGGTAAAAAATTAAAATTGAAAAAGAAAAGGTGTGATTAACGAATTTAACCGTGAGTGATTTGAAACTATATAAGAGATTAACGGAATAATAATTTGTTATAAATTTTTTTCTTCTTCTTCTTCCCAACTTTTGGAGAGGTGAGAACAAGAAAGAAAGAAGAGCCGGCTTTTTTTTTGAGGATTAGAGAAAAAACGCGCGGCCAAAACCCTGGAAGACAAGCGATTTCGGGAATCGGAACTTGAATTTCGAATATTGGTTCTGATAGACAGTCTGAATCGATTGTCGAGGAAGAGGAAGAGGTGGGGGTTGTGTTTTTTGATTCTTATTCCGATTCTTTTTTTTTATAGATCCGGCGGCGATTTGATTTGCGTGATCAGAGAGTTTTGTTTGTGTTCGCGTCTTGTTTGGGCTAGGGTTTCGAGGATTGTGTATGAAAAAGACGATTTTGGTGGTGTTTGTTTGTGTAGGTACTACTGCTACTAGGTAGACGCTCTCGGTTGGAATGACTGGGGGAGGCGGTAGAGGAATAAAACAAGGAATAGGAGTAGGAGATGATAATGAACTGGAAGAAGGAGAACATTCTGCTAAATGTGACGTCGAAGTTAATTACAGTTTCAACTCCCTTGTATGTGTCTTTCTTTTTTGTCATTGTGTTTTAGATGATTAAGGCGGCCGGAAACTACTCACTTGTTCATTCATTGTTTCGTTTTTTTCTTTTCTTTTTTGAAATTTTGGTATTTAAAAAAACTCACTAAAACAATTAATTTTTTAACAATTAATTAATTTTTTGATCAAGTTCAATTTTAACAATTAGCATTTCAGACAGAATGTAATTCCAGTACTGCTAATTTGAATGGGGGATTTTATGATGGTTTCATCTGCTAATTAGAATTTGAATTGTTCATTTTTCTTCTCCAGATCGTCTGTTTTATTCTTAATCTGTATTTATTGGGTAGAGATATTTCATGCATTTTTTAAATTGAGACTTCGGGTTTCATGCATTTTTGAAATTGGAACATCGGATTTCATGCATTTTCTTTCCCTTAGCATTTAAATGGATTTCGTACAGAACATTTAACTTTAGTTTCTGAGGATGGCATTGTCGAACTCCCTTCCATTTCTATTCAAGAAAAAAAATACACAGCTACTTTTCTTTCTGTGTATGCATCCTCATCTATTTGCATGGTATCCCAAATCCTAATTTATTGTGCATTATAACAAAAAACATTTCAAATACCGCAATATTTGAAGGGATCTCACTTCTCATTTATTTTCAGGATGAAAGAGTTAAAAAGGTTCGTAGGTACTTAAAGAAAAAGATGGATCTTACAATTATGTGTGCTGGATCGAGTAAGAACTATGGATTCTAAGATCACTTTTGTCATATTACTTCCGTGCCTACTCTAAAATGTAGTCTCCTTGCATAATGTAACTTGGTAATATTTTATCATAAAAATCCTTTTTTTTTGCAGGAGACCGTTTTATGGGATATGGTTCTTTTTTAGATGATTTTGCGCATTGTTGTCCTTTCATCAAATCTAGTCCCAGGCTACATTGTGGTCATAAAACTGAGGTTTAGTGTTTTGTAAATACATATCTGTCTTATTTTTTTGTTTGATTTATCTGGAACGTGTTTATCATTCAAACACACACTGACTTTTTTCACAGGGTGCGTACCTTGAACATACATCGACTGTTCTTACAAAAGGTGCATCTCAGAAATTAGGCATAACTGCATCGATTCCTCTCGAAAATAACTCCACATCCATAGCAGAGCCATTAGATCTTTTGATCAAGAAAAATACATGTGAGAGTACACCACATGCACAAGATACTAGATCACAATGTGATTTACCTAAATCAGTAGTTAACTGCAATAATAAAAAGGGTTTTAAGCTTCGTGTGAAGAAGAAGGTAGCACCAGTAAAAAAATCACCCCGAAAAAATACTGCTTTGTATAATGGTTTGGGGCTAGCCTCTCCGACATCTACGGAAGAAAGTGTTGATGGTGAATCCAGTTCTTTTACGTCTGAAGAATCCCCTGATGAGATATTTCAGGCATAAATAATTTTGTCTTGAACTTCTTATTATTCCCTATCATTTGTTTATTAATTAGTCTTATCTATGATGTCTAATAATTTTTATATTTAATGAAACAGCGTTATACTTCGTTACGGGTTTCGTCACATGACTCTCCTCTTCTTTCATCTCCCAAGGATTTGTTGCTTCTACTGGAAAACCAAAAAGAAAAAGAACAACTTCTAGATTGTGATATAAATATTTCAGTGCCCACTCATGGTACTATGACTGTGCCATCAGAGGAGATTTTAACTAAGACGAATGTGAGAAGGTCATTGAAGGTCATTCAAGAAGAATCCAAACCCAGAGGAATGATAAAGCTGAACGGTGCAAATAATAGGAATGTTATAAGTATTTTGACAGGGAAAGAATTTGATATTGAATCTCCAAAAAATAGAAAGATCGTGTCTAATGCCTTAACTGTGCCCTTGTTGCATGGTTCCAGAAGTGTTGATGAAGATGCAGAGTTCCAACATTCTCAGGAACCTGTTAAGGATCATGCTGTCTCATTGAGCACTACTAGCAATTTTGTGGTGAAGGATAAAAACCAGTCTATTGAATCAGGGAAGAAGGAACCGTTGTCAACGACCAATTGTGCTACAAATAAGTTTTCAAATGGTAAAACCATGCCTTCCAAAACTATACCAAGTAATCTGAAAGGCATGAAGGGAAATGTACTTGAGGATGATGTTGTGCCTGAGACCGAAAAAGATGTCGAAAGAAGAAATGCATTTAAGGGCAAGAGAAATCATCTTGTTGGATCTATTGAACCTATCAAATCGAATGCCTCAAATAGGGTTATTTCATGTGAACAAGATGGAGACAAAACACAAAATCGAAAGAAGAAATTTCAAAAGGAAAGCAATAAAAAACAACTTTCAAACCATTCTAAATTTGTAAAATCAAATGGTAATGCTGGTAGCTCTGTTTCTTTTCTTAGAGAAAAGAAAGAAAAGAAAGCATATGATCAGCTTGAATGCAGAAGAGATGATTCACTGGTACTGGCAAGGCATAATTTGGAAAGTATTCCAATTACTGAATTACATGATAGAGATTCCAACTGCAAATTACCAGAAGATGCTTCAAATTCGAAAAAGGATGTTTGGGTTCAATGTGATCAATGTTTTAAATGGCGGCTTTTACCATGTGAAATAAATGCTGAAGAACTTCCCAATAGATGGATATGTAGTATGATGAATTGGCTGTAAGTAACGTCCTTTGCTGATTTTTTTTTTAAAATTCTAAGCTTAATGTTGATAATTAAATCACTCTACCATGTTTATTATACATTTCTGATCATGTGATAACTGTTAAACTATATGCAGTCCTGAAATGAACAAGTGTCATGTCTCTGAGGATGAAACTACAAATGCTGTACGTCAATTATACCATGATGTAGCTGGTCTCAGTCTGTCAAATGCCG
The DNA here is from genome assembly GCA_001185155.1 of Zostera marina. NCBI lineage: Eukaryota > Viridiplantae > Streptophyta > Magnoliopsida > Alismatales > Zosteraceae > Zostera > Zostera marina. Next base: position 140,127 of record LFYR01000182.1, on the reverse strand, counting down.
AATCAAAAAAACAGTCCTTTTCTGGTGTCATAAAGAAAAAGTGCAAAATAAAGGATGAATCGAGTTTGTTTTCAGTTACAGATTCTTTCAGAGAAAATAAAAATTTCCAAACACAAAGCAAATACCAAGGTAATATGAATCGCTTCCCTTTGTAAGTAAATGTTTTGAAGAAATATTTCTTGAAGTTTAAAGGACTAAATGATTTATTTGCAGAAGTAAATGATAAACAAACACAACAGCACAAAAATGGAAAAATAAAAGAACAATACTCTGATGAAGGTTATTATTTTGCCATTTCATATTACCATTGTTAATTTAGTATGAGGGTTATAAAAAATTCCTGTTTTTTTCTTTCCAGGATATCTTTTTGATAAAAATAGCAAAGAAAAATCTAATAGAAAGAGGGGATCCTTTCAAGATGAACAAAAAACATCTAAAAAACAAAAACTTCAGAAATCACATGATTCTGACATTGGTAGAAAATCTGCAACAAACATAGTTAATGGTTTTTCATCTAAGGCTTTGGGAAAAACTTCTCAGAGATGTATGGATTATTCGTCATCCAAGGATTTAAAGTTTGACTATAAAGAAAAGGTACCGGCATTAAGGAAGAAATCAGAAGCAGCCGTACATATTGCAGAAAATACTAAAGTGAAGTTACCTACTGCAGAAAATTGTAATAATGTAAGGAAGAGGAATATGAAAGGGTTGCTTAAGAATGGAAGTCAGTGCCCAGTAAATGATTTAGAGGAAATTAGTGAAATGACTAAGGCAAAGAAATCGAAGATATGCAGGTCAGATAAACAAAAGTCAAGTGGAGGAGATAAATTTTATGCTCAAGCAGAAAAAAATAGCCAATCAACGAAGATCTTGATTTCATGTACGAGAGATCAGCAAAATGCAATTGGAGATAGCAAGGCACACAGTGATATGGGTTGTCAATTGAAGCAAAGGAATTCCAATGGTGTAGACTCCTCAAAAAAGGATTTAGGTTATGGACATCCATCTACAGCTGCTACTTCAATTTCTTCCAAGGTTTCTGGTTGTCATAAGATTAAATCATCTGTCTCATCTGTCCCTTTTGTGGGTAATCAGAATGGAAAATTTACTTGTTCCACTAAAAAGGGATTTTCAGTAAACAATAGAATTTCCATGGGAAATCCATGTGATACGCAGGTCAGTGAAGCAAATACCAAGGACAAAGATTTGTTGCTTTCAAAAATAGTTGGAGGTCAGTACAGCAGCAATCTTGAAGAGAAAGAACCGAAGGATACGTTAGTGAAATTAGGTGGAAGTTCAAAAGAGGTCCAAGGGAATAGTTATTCTATTTCCAGAGTTCAAAAAAACATGAAGGTTTTTGATTCAACTACAATGGACAATAAAAATAGCAATTCAAAAGATAGGGAAATTTCAAGAATCAGAGAAAATTCAGTACCATTTCAGGAAGATAAAAAGACTTCAAAACTTTTCATTGCAGGTCAAATGGATAAAACGGAGATAACTCCAGGAAAAGTAAAGTCAGCCAATCTTAGAGTTAATGCTGAGAAATATGATTCAAAAAATCTGTCCCATCAACCAGAAACTCTGATGCCCAGGAGGGACGTCAATGTAGGCATAATCTCTGTGCAAAAAGATATTATTCCCAAAGATCAATTGGGAATCGAAAATGAGGCTAACCATAATGGTACGAGCAATCTATCTAATAAGATTAACAACTTGGGCTCTGTTAGGAAATCTGGCCAGTCTGCTGATGAAATTTATCAAGAAGCGAGAGCTCTAAAGCACACTGCTAGAAAATTAAAGGTTCATATTGATATATAAACATGCATTTTATAGATTTATGTTTTATCTTAAGTTCATTTCGAATGCAAAATTTTGAGCATTAATCAAATTTGAATACATGCAACAGAATGGTGGAATAGAGAATGAAAGTGTTTTTCTGAACTTTCAATCTGCTTTGAAATTTCTTCTTGCGGCATTTCTTTGGGAAGATTCACAGATGTCTCGTTCCATTCAGATATATTCCGAGACTGCACAATTTTTCTTGTAAGTTTAATTAAAGTTTATATTTATCATTCTGTTTATAACAATCAGGATGTAAATTTTGATATGGTTTATGTATGCATTGTGTCTTAGATATTCCATGGAATCTTAAAATACAAAATGTAAACTGATATAATAATGCACGATGATGATGTATTTCTATAATCAACTTGAATGCATTTTTGCGATTATCACTAGATATTTTATTTTAATTGGAATGTTAGGCGTGTATAGTTTGATCTTAGTATCTTACAATTATGATGCATACTTAATTACTTATGAGTATGGTGATCTTTCCACTTGATATTGAATTTATGACCACAGGTATTGTGCTAATGAGTATGAGAAACTGAATGAAGTTGCTGCATCTGCTCTTGCTTACAAATGTGTGGAAGTGGCCATTATGAAGGTTACCTTTTTTATGAATCATGGTGTAACTAAAGATCGAATCGAACCACAGCATTTAATGGAAACTGGTATAAATCAATCTTATTTTTTCTGAAAATAGATTTCTACTCTTGTTCAACTGTTTATTGTTTTGTCTTGAATTCTTGATTAGTATACGAGCATCATATTTCCCTTTTTGATCAGTAAATTCTTGACATTAAAAATGTTATGATTATGATTAGTAGTTTGAACATGTTAAAATTTACAATAGCCCTGCAACTTTTTAAGCTATTTAATTTTTATTGATATTTTGAGTTTTGCTAAATCTTTATCGAATATAGAAATTTGGAAGTGTCATTTTATGGTAGAAACTGGAAAATAGTGATTCATTGATGAAATCAATTTCCATTAATAATTCATCTAGTCTTTGACACTTTGTGTGAATTGAACAAGCATTCAAATCAGAAATGTATGGATACGAGTTTAACAATTTATGATTTCACAACCCATGTTTAGCTTCTGTATAATTTTTGTTTAACAAGGATACAAAACAATTTTTGTTTATTCTGGTTATGGATTATCTGAGGTTCTGATCAGACTCATCCAGAAAGGAGTAGATGAGAGGAAAATAGATACTTACCAAGTTAATGGTGCAAAGTCTGTCACCTATCTTATTTATGCAGATGACATGCTCATATTTTCTAAGGCAAAACTGAAGTCCCTGAGATCCATTAAGGAAATACTAGAAGTGTTTTCTATGTTCTCTGGCCTAGAGATCAATAATGATAAGAGTAGTGCCCACTACTCTAAGGTGGTAGACTCCTTCCCACACTTGCATGAAATCATAGGTTTCCCTCCTAAGCCTCTCCCCTCACCTACCTGGGTGTACCAATCTCAGGTAAAAGGAAGAGCTTAAGGCAATGTGTTAGTCTAATTCAGCCAATGGAAAAGACTATGGCTAGATGGAAAGGTAGGTGTCTATCCTATGTGGGAAGAATTCAGTTAGTGAATTGGGTCTTTGTAGGTATGTTCACATATTGGATAAACGGAACCTCCCTTCCCAATTCAGTTATCACTAAGGTCAGGAAAATTGCATATAGGTTCATTTGGGATGGTAAAAAATCCTCCCCTTGAGATAGAATGGTCCTACCCAAAATAATAGGGAAATTAGAGGTCAGGAACTTTGAAGCCTCTTCTTATGCCTCCAACATAAAAAGAGCTCACTACTTCTGGTCCAATAGTGAATCCATCCTATTTGCCAAATCATGTTTTCTCAGTACCATCGTAAGGCATTGCCTCAGATGTCTTGTTACTATTGCATATATGTTTGAAATGAAATCAAACAAATTTTTATTAGAGATATTTTCATTTTGATAATGTATTGTAAGAAACATTTTTTCCATTTTGATAATTTTTCGACGTGTTCATTGGTCCTTACACTGCAACACTTTTTAGGTGAATCTTGTCCATCTTCTGCTCCAGATGTTGAAAATTTAAGTAAGATCAACAAGGCCGTTTCTGTCAAGAGGGAGCCGCTGATTACGCAAAAAATTGTAATTGCTAGCCTCAATCTTTCTTCATTTAAACAAGTACTAAGTTTTGTATGTTTTTCATTTAAACCATGTGAAAACATAATATATTTTGTTTTATTTCGATGCACACAAAGGTTTGGGTTTGATCCATGTAATTTATAAATAATTTATTCCTTTTTTGTTTAATAAGATTGTAAGTAAACCTACTATTCCGTAATTTTCAAAATTATAATACTTGATGACTGACACTCTTAATATTTTAATTTACAGACATTTGATGTAAATTTGGCATCGGAGGTATCAAAGAAAGCACTTATTGCTTTTGCCAAATATTGTTCTGATCATGAAGACACTGGAGGTGAAGCTCCGTTGTCTGTGAAAAGAGTTGTTGATTTCAATTTTCATGATATCGAAGGCTTTTTACGTCTTGTAAGGCTTTCGTTGGAATTGATCGGTAATTGAATCCTGCAGAATGCGGTGCTGTTTATAATTATTGTGGATAAATCATATAAATCAAAAATGCACCAGCACTTTATTTTTTAATGTAAAGATTGCTGGATGTGATCAGAAAGTATTCAGTATAAATGCCGGTGAAGGTTTTACATGTAAATTATTACAGAGATGAGGTTGATTTTTCATATTTCATTAAATACGTTATCGGGAGGATTATGATTGGGCCAGAGTAAGTTTCTATTTTTTTTATGTTTTTTGCTAAATCTTTTTGGTTTTTGATCAAGGTTATGTTTTGCAGGCATAAAATCATACTTATGAATAAGCTAACACAAGTTTGCTGTTCAATCGATTCGAACGTTTCAAGAGAGCTGAGAGCTTACATGAAGATGCTTGTTTGCCCAAGTGGGTTTAATTTCATATTTTAGATGTAATAATAAGGTAAGTTTTAATCTTTTATTTTTACTTGGGTCTTTTTATTTTTGAATGTGAATAGATTTTGGAACGTACAAGTCCAAATTTGTCTTAAAATAATTCAAAGTTAAATTTGGTGTTTAGAATTTAAATGGGTGTAGTGTAGGGGATCGAGAAAACTTTACAATTAGAAATGCTTTATAACATGGAGCACAATGGTTAGACCATTGAAATCCATTTCCATTTTTTTGTATGTATTTTACCTCATTTTACACAAGACAAGTAGACAAAAAGTCATTGCCATATATTGAACAGGTAAATAATTCCCGTCTACAAGTCTGCTACAAACATTTTCAACAATTACTGGGTTTCAAATTGATGTTTTAAAAATAGAGTAGAAACTACTCAAACTAGAAAGTAGAATATCAAATATCTTTTCACACTTGATGTTTCTGTAGGCTTCAAATATCATATTCAGAATACATATATTTTTTTGATGCAAATATCAAATGTTAATCTTTGATATAGAAATCACTCAATTAGTCATCTCATCCTTCATTAAAAATCTATGGATTCTTGATTTGAGGATAACTTTTCCCATGCTTTTTAATGCACAATTGTGCTGTGTGTTGGGACCTGGCACACTGCCGCTTAGGTGCGTCTCAGGCGTATTTTGGCAATCAATTGAAAATTATATAAATTTTCAGATATTTTCAGATATAAATGGTATTTTTAAATATTTTATTAAAAAAATCCCACCTCAAAATTAGTTGCCAGAATGGAGAGGTTTTGCCAAGATTGGGAGCTCCAAAATATTTAAGATAAATTTTTTAAATGAATCGAGCCGGGTCCAGATCCAACCCGAATCCGATTAAGATTTGTATACTGGAGGCACCTCTGGGTAGCGTGCATTGTAAATTGATCTGAGTCAGAATCAGGTGTTTCCACAAGTTTCGGCAAACTGATCTGCATTTGATTTTAATAGCATTTTTTTTAATATAAAATAAATTAGTTTTCTTCGAAAAAAATTCCCCATATGATTTATGTAGATTTTGAAGAAGAAACAAGCAATGATCCTATTTTAACTAATTTTGGATATATTGTAATTTATGTATGGTTCCTGTTTTGCAGACCTTAAATTTGCCGTGACGATCCTGTACTACTTGCTGGAAACATTTTCCTATTACTATATTCACACAATTTGAAGAATAATGTACAGATAGAGTTAGGAAATTTTAAATTTGTTATTTTTACTTACAGAGGTTACACAGTCGTTAGTTTTACAGAAGTTACAGTCAGTGAGTTATGGTAAACAGATTTCTATTATTTTTTACATTCTTCTTAAAAAATGTTCATTATTTCATTTTTATATTTTGACTATTGAGTTAAAAATATTTTTGACATTTTCTGAAATTAAAATTAAAATTTGTTGGGTTTTTTTATCTCATTTTTTTTCTTGATTCTAATTTTTCAATTTTTTTATTATCTTACAAATTGATAAAATTAAACCATGAGTCATGATTCAATTAATTATATATTTTAATCTCCATATATGATATATCTTAGATTTATGTAATGAAAATTATGATTAACAATGTTTAATTTATAAGTTTAGGGTTTCACTAGCTAGTTAATATTTTTATATGCATATTTATTCATCTGTGTAGTATATTATAAAGAAGTAATTAAACTAACTGGACTAATGTGTAATTAGAGAAAACACAGGTATGCAGGTTTGTCAAGAAGGAAATAGAATACAGGGACAAAGCTGCAAATATTTTAATAAATATCCAGATGGGCCAAAGAAATAAAAGAAAACAATTGGGCCCGTATTTGAATTAGTCCATTAAAGATAGTTAGTTGTTAGTTAGTGTTAGTTGGTCATTTGGCTTAATAACTTTAGTATTAATACAAATCAGTGTAATTAACTTGTATTCAATTCAATCTGATTTCATTTTCTCCTAATACATAGTTACTACTAATCATCTACAGTAGTAACAAACCGTTAGAAATTAGGTAATACGAGGAAACCTAATTTCTTCCCCTTCTCTTCAATTTCTTGTCGTCCGGCGAACATCTCCTGCCGGCTCCGGTGCAACGCTTCCTCACGGCTAAAGAAAGAAGTGTAAACCCACATTTTAACATATTAATTGGGCAAAATTCAGATGAGATGACATAATAAAATTTCGTGCAAGAATCAATAGCACATAAGCTTGGGTTGCGGCATTCAGGAGCTGCAAGAATCCTGGGTTTGTATTGGGAGCGGGGAGTACTTGGTGTGTAGGGAGGTCTGTCAGCAAATTCCAATTAAAATCCAAGATATCACAATTTTGGAAGATTTATTCATTCTGGCCATGGAAGGAGCAAACATCCTATTAGGGTAGGGATTCCATGGTTAGAGCAATTGGGGTTTGTAACATCGGATTACAAGAAATCGAAGATGGATTTTGAGTTGACGTTGCAGGGAGACTCACCAATTGAAGGTCCGCCACTGTCTAAAGGAGGTCTAAGTTCCCATGCAAGGAAATAGCATACTTCTGTCACTTGAGAGATACAGTTGGCAACGGAATATTAACAGGAATTGGAAGAATTGATGGAAGAATTTCAATTAATATGGACAGCTAGAGCCCAAAAAAACGCCTCCAAAGTGCGCGAATAATCATCGAACTTCAATTCTCTGAGGTATCAACTTCTTTGGGCGGGGAAACCACAAGGGATTTTTTTGCAGAAACTCCTTGTCATGTCATATGCATATATGTTCCTACTGGCAAATCACTTGTTCATCTTTTTTACGACTATATTCTCCTTGTGTGAACGACAATGAATCTTTTTTGCAATATTTTATTTTTCAAACAAATGACAATGATTTTTTGTTTGTAAAATAAATGTATTATTTTTTCTTTCCTTGTTTTAACTCAAATTAATATATATAGATTATAATATCAAAATCACTTTTTATGTTGTTTGTGATTAAAGTTCTATATACCCATTATCGAAAGTAGAGAGGGGACTTTGTGATCTTGACTACTTCTCTCAACAAAGAAAATAATCACTTTGTTTTATTGGAACTATTTTTTTAAATAAAATTGCAGTTTTGATTAAGACAATTTAAAATATTTAAACAAAATAAACAAAGTAAATTAAAGCTAAAAGTAGATGAAACTTGAAGTTTTGATTAAAGCCTAGACAACATTATGATCGAGGAGATCGGCTCTGATGTTATTTCGGAAATGAACAAAATAAAGAATGTTGTTGATACTTGATCTTTTAGTATCAAGTATAATATCAAACAATCCTCCTTCTAGAATATTATTCCTACTCTATTCTAATATTTTCTCTCCTTTCTCAGATCAACCCCTAGGGGTATTTATATATTTTCTTATTGGGCCGGGCCTTTTCTTGACCTTTTGGGCCAGAATGACCCATCGGATCAAGAAGAGACCTGGCAAAATAGGAAAAATGTATAAATACCCTTAGGGGTCAATCTGAAAAAGGAGAGAAAACATTGTAATAGTGTAAGAATATTCTAGTAAAGAAGGATTGTTTGGTGTTAGGTAGGTCAGATGGGTCGGGTATGACTTGCTGGGCCAAGTGGACTGGTCCGGGGGTGGGTCTGGTATGATCGATAGGGGTATCATCAATCCTGATTCCGTTCTGCTCACCGGCTCTGGTCCTGGGAGGTGTTGTTTCTAAGATTGTAGTTATTTTCTCTGAATTTGGCTTTATCCCTTTCTGCCCAACGTAGAACCCGAGGAATTTTCTTTCCTGGACTCCAAAGCTACATTTCGAAGGGTTTAACCGCATCCCATATTTTTGCAAAGTTTCCAATGTTTCTTTTAAATCACCTGGGTGATTTTTGTTGGATCGTGATCCGAGACTATTAAGGGGGTTAATAGCCAGCCTCTTTTCGATCTTCACATGTTAAATGCGGAATTACTTGTAATCACTTAAATAAACAAAAGGTTGAACAACAGTAATATTTATAAGTTGAATAACTTGACCAGATAACTGGAAATATAATTGACAAATGAAGATTGACCAGATGATTGGATAGAAATTAAACTGATAAGTTTAACCTCAGATAATTGACCAGATAACTGGATGAGGGATCTGCGGAAAATAGTCAACCTCTATTCCTGACCAGATAACTGGAAAAGGGATTCTTTTTAATTAAGTGTTGTTTTAGTTGTTTTTAGATAATAGATAAAAACTATGTTTAACAATGAGAAACACAAGAAAATTTATACTAGTTCACCCAAACAAAGACTAATCCAGTCCCGACAACTATCGGAGTTCATTAGCCTAAAGGTTATGACAACACCTTAGAGTATCAAAGAAACTCTTAAAAACCAAATAGTGTTTTGTCTCCTTGGAGAATCTCAACGTGAATAGTGTATTGTCCTCTTATAATATTATACCTTGAATAAAGTGTTAAAGATAATAATAATAATATTCAAGGTAAAAGATGTAATTATTCAAATTTGAATTTTAACTTTGAATTAGACATTTGACTCAATTGATTTATTTATTAATTGAATTTAGGTCTAATCTTGACTAATTTCACCCTTAAGATAAGATTGTAATTAGGGTTTAATTTAACATGATTAAAAATATAATCCTACGTCGACAATTTTGATTCTACAGTTTTCTGCTTTTTTTGGATTTAACCAGGATGTCATCTACGTAAGTGGTGAAGCAGGATCTAACACTCAGATCACGTCAACAAGACCAGGAAATATTCCCCCAGGAAACCTAGTACGTATCGAGGGGGGAGTACTGGTGATACAGTATCCGAGACTTGATCACAACACCAGCAATCAGATATTAAGATAGCCCGGAATGGATGGCGAATACCTATATAGGTGATGGGAGTCCCCAACCGACATTATGAGGAAGTCGACTTCTAAGGAAGTCAAAGACAAAAGTCGATCCTAATGAAGTCGACCTTATAAAGTCGACATGGGACCAGATCTGGGCAGTTAGGCGGTTACGATCATAATGACCAGATTACCCCCATAAGCACCCTATAAATAGTGGTCACTCTCATTCATTCTTGTAGGTTGATTCGAGTGAGAGAGAACCCCTTCCAGAGTGTAGGATCTTGATCAGAGGCTGAGGGGGGGGGGTTATAGCCTCTTTTCGTGATTTTTCAATTGATTTGCGGAATATCCGAGAATACAAGTTAGAAAACAAGGATTTATAAATAATTGTCTGTTCTTTCAAAGTTTACTACAGTATACAGATACCGAGTCAACTTATCAGATAGCGCTTTATAAACAACGTTAGTATATGAATACTAAGTTATGTTATAAGCACACGTTTAAATAAGTTAAAATATATTATAAGTGACCAGTTAACTGGATATAAATTTTAACTTGACAGATAGTGTTTTTTAAGCCAACTATAGTATACGAATACTAAATTTTCTTATAAGTACGAAAATAATAATATAAGTTAAAATATATAAGTATAAGTGACCAGATAATTGGATAATAATTTTAACTGAAAATAACCTCAGGCAATGACCAGATAACTAGATAAGGGATCTGTAGGAAAGTAGTCAACCTTAATCTATGACCAGATAACTGGATGAGAGATCTCTTTTAGTTATTTTTATCTTGTTATTACTTAAAAAATATAAAAGTTGAAAATAAAAAGAACACGAGGATTTTTATACTGGTTCACCCAAATTAACAAGGGCTAATCCAGTTCCGATGAACACACGGAGATCACTAGACTAAAGGTAATGAAAAAACCTATGCAAGCTTTAAGGCTAAACACTTACGAACCACCTAAGAGTATCAATGGACTCTTAAAAACCTCTGCAAGCTTTAAGACTAAACGCTTACGAACTACCTAAAAGTATCAAGGGACTCTTAAAAACCTTTGCAAGTTTTAAGGCTAAATGCTTACGAATCACCTAAGAGTATCGAGGAACTCTTAAAAACCTCTGAATCTTTAAGGTAGATTTGATCTAAGAGTCTTCCAGAAACTTTATAAAACCACACCGAGTTTTATGGTTGAACTCGTGGAACCTTACAAGTGTTAATGTTGAGACACATGTACCTCTCACAACACTTGGAACACTTACAAGATGTAGAGCTTGTTCTTCTAACACACTCTTAACATACACGAGAAGGAAAGAAGAAGAAGTTGAAGAACTAAAGCACACATCCTTGAGAACAACTCCCACACAACTTGATGGAAAGCTAGAACTTGAGCAAAAGCAAGAGAGTGAGAAGTAGATCTTTGAATCCAAAGAGAGATTTAACAAAGATGGTAAGTGATGACTTTGCACTTGGGTGTGCACCTCCTTTTATAATAGATGTGAGTGGCATAAGGAGTAATTTTCTTCAACTCTTGAAAGCATTGGTAGAAGAGATTCAAACTACTTCATTGATATCTTCATTGATTACTCCATTGGTGGAAATCTCTTCTTCCATTCTTTGTATTGGTTTTTGTGTAGCATTTAATCTAAGATCCTTGTAGTTAATTTGTTGGATTTGATCTTGGAGTTGACATGATTACTCTTCTACACGTTTTCAACATCTTGAATTCCTTTGAAGCTTGCATACATAGTTGTGCTTCTCACACCATGTTGATTAACCTTTAAGATATTGAAATAACTTGAAAGGAAGAATTAATTCAAACAAGTAGGTGTGAATAAATAAATGCAAGATACAATAATTAACTTGATGGAAATTGGTGATACAGTATCCCGAACTTGGTCACAATGCACCAGCAACTAGAGGTTCGGATAGCCTAAGATGAGCTGAGACACCTATTCCAGGTTTGGGGAGGTTTCAAGTCAACTCCTGGGAAGATCGACTTTCCTAGAGGTCGACTTTTCTAGAACTCGATTTCCTCAGAAAGTCGAGCTCAGGAAAAGTCAGACCTTAAGGAAGTCGATCCCAGAAAAGTCGACATGAGACCAGATCTGGTCAATTAGGCGGTTACAACCCAAATGACCAGATTGCCCCAATAAAAAGTCCTATAAATAGGAGGCACATCTCACTCATTTGGGCAGATCATTGGAAGTGGAGAAGTCCCAGCGAAGCAGAGCTCTGAACAACTGAATCCCGGCCTGATTTCCCCATGGAGTTCCCCGCCTGGCGCTTGTTTGAAGCGTCTTGGAGCACTGGTCAGGTTCCACACTCATCAGTTTGCGCCGTCTGTGATTCGAAAATACTCACGACAAAAGCTCCTCGACTTTTGAAAAAATGGGTTCGACTTTGTTCCAAGTCGCCAGCCAGGGAGCCGCGTCCAGAAATCACCCCACTGAACTTCGACTTTTGCTGAAAAAAGGGTTCGACTTTTTTCCAGAGCAAAGTCAACTTCCCCAAAGAAAAGCTGCTTCTCCAGTTCGGATCTCGATTTTTTTTCGAGTCCAAGAGTTCGACTTTTGTTCGACTTTTTTCCAAAAGTCGATACCTCCAGCTTTCAACAAATCCTACAAAGATCGACTATCTCAGGTCGACTTTTTCAGAATGGTAAAAACAAGGAGTACTTCCAATAAGAATAAGGGCCAAGCAGAGCTCGGGGCAAGTCAGCAAGTTGAGCCCGAAAAGAGTCAACAAATTGAGCCCGAAGAAAGTCAGCAACCTAAGGCTGAAGAAGCTCAGCCAACATCAATGGATGCAGAAAATTAGAATATTGCACTACAAGCAATAGCCCAGGTCTTACGAGTCATGAACATGCAAGTAGACCAGCCAAACCAAATAGCGACACATACCTTTGAACCAATACCTCAGAACATTCAGAAACAGGTTGTCACGTCATAAAGCCTCCGCTCACTGATACAAATTCCACTAGAAGAACTAGTGGCTATATGAAAGAAACAACAACCAGAATGAGCGAGAGGCTAAACACAATTGAAAAATCTAGAATGACAATGCGTCATTCAAGGGCACAATTTACAAAATAACCTAAATCACAAAGAAACCAACATGAGATCTCAAGCTTGCGTGCAACCCACTCAAGCTCATTACCACCACGCATCCCTAAGACTACAGAAGAACAAAGAGTACGGGTACCATCAAAAATACCCATGTACGAGGAGGGAGAAGGAGATACAGATGAAAAAGAATGTGAATACCCCATCGTGTCAGAGGGCATAGAGGCCTTGCACAAGTCACTCATGATAAAACCTGCACCTCCAGGTTTCAGGTTATCTAAACTACAATATTACGATGGCAAAACTGACCCAATCGACCATGTAAACATATTCAGAGGAGCATTGCAATGGGTCACAACAAGGGATGACATCTTATGCAGAGCATTCCCAGGAACATTAAAAGGGGCTACATACAGATGGTTCGTAGACTTGTAACCAGAAAGTATAACAGGCTTCACAGACCTAAAGAAAAAAATCTTGGCCCAACACTGCGGAAACACAAGGGTCAGAAGAGGCACTGACTCACTTTTTGCGGTAAGTCAAAATGAAGATACACTCCGGAACTATACCAACAGATTCACGGAGGCAATGCAGAAAATTTCTGATCTAAACACAACCATCGCAATCTACACGTACAATACTTACTATTTACTGATGTAATTAAAATACTAATTTAAATGTAAATAGTATAAATAGTTAAAAATTAAATAATTCAAATGTAAATAGATAATAATTTAGTAAATTAACAAAAATTATCGAAATTAATTAATCTTCAATTTCTTCAACTTCTTCACCACTGACAAAAAGATCATCGTCATGGTGATCAAGATCAATCGGGCTCATAGTTTCTATGTCCGAAATATGGAGCATTCAAAATTGATTTTAAAAAATGCATATAAAATACGAAAATTAAATCATATCAAGAATTTTTGTTGTCGAGCTGTTGATGATTTCACATATCGAACATTATCTTTGATTTTGTTTGTAACATCCCTTGTAATATCTACCCCTTCTTGCACTACCAAATTTAAAATGTGAGTTGTGCATCTGACATGCATGAAAGAATTTTCCATCGAGCAACATAGAAGCAGTTGGTATTATCTCTTTCACTTAATTGCGAATATAAATTTTTTTTCTTATACTGATAAAAAGATATACAATCTTTTCGAATGGTGAATTTAAATCTCAAAATCAGGTTAAATTGTGAATTTAATGATTTAAATTGTGAATTTAATGAAACGACAAACTCTCAAAATCTCACATGATCAACATGGAAAATAGGTTTTCAATTCATATAATATAATCATCTTAGTTAAACACAACCTACTAAATTCTTGTGAAAATTTAAAGTTTTCCATATCCTTTGTATTATTGTTAGCCACTATGAACATTTGGCCAATGGGATTTTTAACCTTAGTAGGGTGTTTGGATTTTAAATGAGCCACGATATGAAGTTTTGATTCAGTGCAGGTGGAAGTAATTATGTAGACTGAAATTTACTATAGGACTTATGTTTTATACTTATAGGAGCATGCATCTTACTATGTATGTGAGTGTTACAGGAGCTGATAATATATATGTGCGCGCAGATGAATATTCAAATGTTTATAAATATGTGAATGATAACAGTTATGCGGGTAATGGGACAGAGATATATATGTAGTTATATGGAGTAGGTGAATATAACAAGTTTATATATGACCAAGATGTTGGAATGAACTTATGAACCTAATTATAGATACAAATATAGGAGATGTGTATATATATATAGGAAAAACATCTGGAACGGCCCGTCCGCACGGTGATCACCGTGCGGACACCAGATCAAACCGTCCATTCCGGTTCGCCGATCGTGACCTCGACTTTCACCGGAATCGCGTCGTTCGAATTTCGAATTAATTCCCCCGCAAACGCACGTTGGGGACCGTTAGGGGCCGCACGTGATTGCAGTGACTTGTCGAGTGATCAGAACTGAACGAGCGAAGACGATGATCGAACGAAGACATAGAATGAGCGAGTGAATGCAAACGCAAAGAACACTTGAGATGACACTGATTCCATGTGGGAGTATGACCTTGAATTTGAATAAAACAACCAGTGACTTCTCACGTTGTGTACTCTTCATATTTATATTGTCAGTAGTAACGATCCAGAATACGAAGAGTTTCCCTAGATGCTTGCGTGTATGAAAATATGTGTCTGTTGGGATTCGAGGTCAAGATGGTAATTCCATAATTTATTACAAGAGATGACTAGTGCCATCACTTTTTTAAATGCTTGTATCTGGCTATTTGAAAACCATTAACCATCACTTTTTCAAAATCTGTCCATACTTTTGTAACTCTTTTCTTTTTCAAACTATTATTCTCATTCACACTAATATGTAAAATATAAGAATTAATTAATAGATGAATTATAGAAATAGTTATGACAAATAGCATGAATTACATAAATAGATAAAAATAAATACCTAATTGATTCAGTTGCTTCAATGGACGTTGAAGTGGAAGTCATATTCTCATTAGGAGTCATGCTTTCACTTCTATTTTCACTAAAAGAGATGAAAACAATTGGGGTTAAAGTTGATGAAATAAGAATATAAGATATTATAATATGATACTATTTTTATTATTTTAAATTATTATTTGCAGAACAAAGCTACAAAAATCAGTTGATCTAAAATTAAATGAATGATTTATTAGGTTAAATGAAATAACTAAATATCAGAACTTTGGAGTAATACATTGGAGACCTTGTATGGATTGTTGGAGAGGAATGTGTAGTTTAGCCATAGAAAGAATAGAATATAGTGTAAGCATAGAAATACAAGCGGTCTCCTGTGCTAGAAATTTAGTCATAGTAATACAGTGTAAGCATAGAAATTTAGGGTGAGTATTTCCAGTGCGATGGTCGCACGATGATCACCGGAAGGGAATGACAGACGAAGAGACGCAACGATTGGGAAGAAGAGATTTCTTAGAGTTTTTTTTGTATTAAGAAAAAAATAAGTTTGAAAAGTTAATTACAAGATGATTTAAAGATGTATTTATACTAGATGACTAATTATCTAAAAATAGCTAATTGGCTCATTTGAATGGACCTGGCGGACAAATGAATTTTCCTTTACCATAAGAGTCAAAACTCTGTACTTTGTTGTATTTTGCATCCACCATTGTAATATATTGAACTGCAATTCATCATCCTCCACATAGCATGTTTCCTCAAGATACATTTGTAATTTTGTTTTCTTTAATCCCATTACTTCAACCTCATTTTTGAATTTCACAAAATCATCATCTTCAGATTTTTCATGTAATTTTCCATCTTTGTGAAACTGAAATAATGAAACACAAAATATCACATCACAACTAAATAATTCATATCAAAATAAACTCGTTCACATCATACCTTTTGAATTAGAATTTGTTATTCAGTTGATGTTATCTTGATGTTTGATTGGATGATGCAACGCATACTATTCATACATCTCATTTAGGATTTTCTTCAAAGCATCAATCTTAATAGCTACAACTGTAGGTTCAAACAATTTAGAATAACAAAACTCAATCAATCTCATTTTATATCTTGGATCCAAAATTACCGCAATGGCTACAATTTCACTGCATTCCCCCTCATATTTTTCTTTCATCTTCCAAGACATGTCATGAATGTACTGATCACTTTCTATACAACTCTGTTATTTATTTTCCACAACTCATAGAAGAATAAATTTGTTGTGGGATATGTAGTACCTACATAAAAATACAAGAGATTGATTAAGTAAAATACAAAAAAGCATAAAATATAAAGTAATAGTTATGTAACAAACCTGAAAATACAAGAGTCGCATCATAAAAATAAGATAGAAACTCGCAGATCTTTTCACTAGATTCTCATTCTTCTTATGTGGGCAACGAAATGAAACTAAGATCATATTCTTTATATCTTCGGAAGACATCTTTGTATAGAAGAGCCGATTCAAGCATGAAATAGGTCGAATTCCATTGTGTAGCAACATCAGGTGTTAGACCTTTGCTTGTATCAACATTCATTTATTTTGAAAATTTTGTAAATTTTGATTTTCTACGGCTAGAGGTCTTCAAATACTTTACAGATGTTCTGACTTTGAAAATGGTATTTTGAATATACTTTAACCCATCCTGAACTAAAATATTTAGAATATGAGCGCAACAACGAATGTGAAATACCTTGCCTCCCAATAGTAACTTTCGACTAGTTTCAAGTGATTGTAATACTTTCACCGCATTATCATTGTTTGATGTATTGTCTAAAATGATTGTTGCTATCTTTTCTACAATACCCAATCATTAAGTAAATCTGATCACGAAAATAAATAATATTATAAATAGATATTTAAAAACTTAAAAAAGCAAATAAACATACCAGTAATTTTTGTTGCAATCATCGACCCAGAGTGAGGTGGCGCAATCTCACAAAAATTTATGATCTGCTTAGTTAATTTCCAATGAGAATTGACATAATGACAAGTCAAACAGATATAGCCAATGATTTGGTTAGATGTTCATAAATCAGATGTGAGATGCATACAAGAGATATCCTTCAATTCATCTTTAAAAAGTAATTTCTCATAAGCATATAAAGACATTAGGTCATTTTTTGCAGTTGTTTTAGACCAAGATTTAAAAAGAGATCACAATTCTTTTCAAAAAGCAATAAATTAATAACGATGCTCAATAATACGAAAAGAATACTCTTGAACGCAAAACATTCTAACAAATAAATCTCTGATTTTCATGGTATCATATATATCCATGGCTCTGAATTAGATTTGACATTAAAGTCTATTTTCTTTTGATTTTTAGCAATCTCAAGTTTAATGACATTGCATTTTTTCACATGTCTTAGAAGGTGTGATGTGGTTTCTCCAACTTGAATAGATAAAGCATCCTTACTATAGGAAAGTATGATTGTATTCAAACTTGAGTCATTTATTTATTCACTTATTGGTGTTTATATAGCTTGATTATACAAGTAACTACTAACCACTAATCAACTAATTAACCAATTCTTTATTGTTCGGGTAGTTACTCAAACACTTAAAGAATTTGCATATATATTTCATTGTTTCTCTCCTTTTAGTAATTGTGAAATATTTCCATACCTCGGAAGTCTTTGTTCATTGTTTCCGTTTCCATTTATCCTTGTTATCATTTTTTGTATTAACATCATTGCCATTGTCATCATCAACATTAATGATATTCTCTTCTTTATCATCAAAAATCAGATCATTTGGAACCATGTCATCATTGGCGTCAATCTCGCTTTCCAAATCAGTCAATGTCATATCAATATTATTCATAACGATTAAAACTGAAAATACAAATAATATAATAACTTCATCAATTTAATATCAATGAAAATCTAAAAAATAAACATCAATGAAAAACTTACAACCGAAGTTGTTGAAGAACTGAATACGGATCAAATCCAGAACGGAAGGAAATAGGAACAAGGAATTCTGGAAATGATAAAGTTTGAAAAAAAGATAATGAATACCAAAAAGAAATAAAATACCTAAAAAGAAAGATCAATAAATACAAAAAATAAAGAAAGAAAATACCTAAAAAGAAAGATCAATAAATACGAAAAAGAAAGAAAGAAAATACCTTAAAAAGGGGTGGAAATGAAATATTTGTGTATTGCTTGTGTCACAAAGTGACCAACAATCAAACAGATAGGCAGAATGAGTAGAGATTGAAATGAAACAAATACCAGATAGAAATCGCAGATTTCCCAACAAGAAACCATGTGAATAGATGCAGCTGGTAAAGTGATGTTGAGATCGAAACCTTAAACCCACTCTGATACCATAATAAAATTGCAAGAGAGATTAGGGGTTTAAATGAATGAGAATAAGATAAGTAAGCAAAGAATATGATAAGTAACCAATATTAAAGAGAAGAGATTTCTCTGCCACAAGATCCCACGATGCATGATCACCGGAAGGGAATGACAGACGAAAAGATGCAACGATTGGGAAAAAGAGATTTCATAAAGTTTTTGGTATTAAGCAAAAGTAAGTTCAAAAAGTCAATTACGTACAAGATGAATTTATAGTAAATGACTAATTATCTAAAAATAGCTCGAGTATTGATTAATCAAAGAAAGTGCAGGGCCCTATATATTAATCGCCGATATTATTAATTCGAAAGAAAAATGGCTTCTGGAGATTCTGCGTCGATTACTAGGCACAGAATTTTAAAGACACGCGTTGAAAATATTAACTATAAGTAATATATATGTGTGTGTTTAATTATTTAATTGTTTTCAAAAATCATAAATTTTAAATGATGTTAACCGAGCCTACCGTATTCGGTTCATTTAAATAAACGAGCCCACTCTTAGGTTTTGATTCGGTTTATTTAATTAACCGAACTGAACTCGAAACGAATAGTTCGTCGAATATCGGACTTTTTTTGCATCCTGATACGTCATTACTGGAGACTGGAGATTTAACGGAGGAGTGGCTGGAGCGTTGCCGACGTGAGGAGGAGCAGAGGTCCGACGACCTAATTTCAGAAATTGGGGAAGGCGGAGGTCTGAGGCCGTTTGGGGAAGAACCGGGTCTAACTAGCTCTAGACCGGCTCGAGAGAGGAGGGCACCAGGCTAGACTAAAGACTTCGTGATGGACTTGGCCTAATAGCTGAATTAGTCTTTAAAATGGTTAAAGGGGTTATTTGTTGAAAGACCTTAAGTTGTTAGTTTATTTTAATTTCGTCCTATAGTATAAAGGATTGTAATGAAGGATTTATAGAAATTAATTAAGAAATCAATCAAGAACCGTTTTGTTGTCAAATCTCCAGCAACGGCCTCCATTCCGACCTAGGTCGAGGAGCAGTGATATTTTCAAAACTGGATCTTAGGTCAGGGTTCCATCAGATCAGAGTTCACCCATCTCATACAGAAAAGACTGCTTTTAGAACTCATCAAGGGCACTTCGAGTTCCTAGTGATGCCATTTGGGCTCACTAATGCCCCAGCCACATTTCAGTCTGTCATGAATATAGTTTTTGAGAAATACCTAAGGAAATTTGTCCTGATATTTTTTGATGATATTTTGGTGTTTAGTGCTTCACTAGATGACCACATTCAACGTCTCAAGCTTGTTTTCAGACACTCAGAGAAAATCAATTATTGGCCAAACTCTCCAAGTGTTCCTTTGAGCAGAATTCTATTGGCTTCTTGGGGCATATAATTGAATCAAACGGGGTTCATCCTGATCCTGAAAAGGTGAAGGCTATGGTAGATTGGGCTATACCCAACACATTAAAGAAGCTCAGAGGGTTTCTAGGTCTGACTGGCTATTATAGAAGGTTTGTAAAAGGGTATGCCCAGATTGCTTCACCTATGACTGACCTATTGAAGAAGGACAACTTTGTTTGGACAGGGGGGAGACTACAAGGAAATTTGAAAAACTCAAATCAGCAATGATCACTGCCCCAGTTTTGGGATTTCCTGATTTTTCTAAGCAATTCACCATTAAGACAGATGCTTGCAAAAGTGGAGTAGGGGTTGTACTTATTCAGGAATGCCACCCTATATCCTTCTATAGTTGTATGATTTCAGGAAAGATGAGTGCTGCCTCCATTTATGTGAAGGAGATGTATGTAATTACCCAAGTTGTGGGTACATGGAGGCACTATCTATTGGGTTCTCACTTCATTATAAGAACCGATCACAAGAGTTTAAAAATCTATTAACTCAAGTGATACAAACCCCAGAATAGCAAGTGTTTTTGTGCAAATTATTAGGATTTGATTTTTCCATCATTTATAAGCCAGGAAAGGAGAACATTGTGGCAGATGCTCTATCTAAATCCTTCGAGGAAGACAAAGAAGAGATTATTTTTTCCAGCAATTTTGAAGGATCCCCAAGTTCCCTGCTAGCATTTTCAACCTTAGTCTATACTATTTTTGAAGAATTGAAAGAAGAAAATAAAGAAGATGTAGAAGTGCAAAGGTTGGTCAGCAAATATGCGGCTGAAGGACAAGAGTATAATGGGTTTCTGGTCAGAAATGGAACTTTATACTATAAAGGTAGGTACTATGTTAAATCAAATTCCATATTAATTGCAAAAAATTTAGAATTTTTCCATGACTCCCATCTTGGAGGGCATGCGGGTGTGCATAGGACTTGGAAGAGAATTGCCAAGTATTTCTATTGGCATGGGATGGGGAAGTTGATTAAAGACTATGTGGCCAAGTGTATGATTTGCCAACAGATGAATCCAGTGAATCAAAGATCATCTGGTCTTTTAATGCCACTACCAATACCCTCAAAGGTTTGGCAAGATGTTAGTATGGATTTCATTGTGGAATTACCCAAAGTTGAAGGGTACTCTGTGATAATGGTGGTGGTGGATAGGCTCATAAAATATGCCCATTTCAGCCCTCTTCCTCCAAATTTTAATGCAGTCAAAGTAGTTGAAATGTTTACCAAGGACATCATCAAATTGCATGGAATACCATCCACCATAGTCTCAGATAGAGACAAAGTGTTCACCTCTAAATTTTGGAGAGAACTCCATAAACTGAGTGGAACTAAGCTCCATTACTCTTCAGCATATCATCCCCAATCTGACGGGCAAACTGAGGTGGTGAATAGAATTCTTGAGATGTATCTGAGAAGCTATTGTCATGAAGAACCAAGAAAATGGTTATCATTACTGCCGTGGGCAGAGATTTGGTATAATTCTAGCTTTCATTCCTCATTGGGTATGACACCATTCAAGGCACTATATGGAAAAGAATCAAATGAAATTCCTGCATATGAACAAGGCAGTTCACAAATAGAGGTTGTTGATATATCATTGCAAGTTAGGGAGAAAACTCTGTCCAGCATTAAGAAAAATCTAGAGGCTGCCCAATTAAGAATGAAGAAACAAGCAAATAAAAAGCGACTGGAAGTACTGTTTCAAGAAGAGGATTGGGTGCTGGTGAAGTTAAAGCCCTATAGGCAAAATTCTGTCGCCAATAGGATGCATAACAAACTCGGAAAAAAATTCTTTGACCCTACGAAATTATTCAGAAAATCAACCAGGTAGCTTACAAACTAAAATTACCTGAAGGAAGCCGAATCCATCCCTCATTCCATGTGTCCAAGCTTAAAAAATTCTGTGGCCCAATTCCAGAGCAACCTGCAAAATCAGAACTGCTTATTGCAGTAAATAATCAACCATTAATGTTCCCTACTGCTATTTTAGATCACAGGACGGTCTGGAAGGGAAAACGTGCGATCAAATAAGTGTTGTTGTTGTAGAACGGAGCTCTAGCAGAGGATTCTTCTTGGGAAGCGGTGGACGATGTCAAGGTGGCATTTCCAACAATCAACCTTGAGGACAAGGTCGTTTTCGAAGGAGGTGGAGATGATACGTCATTACTGGAGACTGGAGATTTAACGGAGGAGTGGCTGGAGCGTCGCCGACGTGAGGAGGAGCAGAGGTCCGACGACCTAATTTCAGAAATTGGGGGAGGCGGAGGTCTGAGGCCGTTTGGGGAAGAACCGGGTCTAACCAGCTCTAGACCGGCTCGAGAGAGGAGGGCACCAGGCTGGACTAAAGACTTCGTGATGGACTCGTCCCAATAGCTGAATTAATCTTTAAAATGGTTAAAGGGGTTATTTGCTGAAAGACCTTAACTTGTTAGTTTATTTTAATTTCGTCCTATAGTATAAAGGATTGTAATGAAAGATTTATGAAAATTAATTAAGAAATCAATCAAGAACCGTTTTGCTGTCAAATCTCCAGCAACGGCCTCCATTCCGACCCAGGTCGAGTTCACCTCCGATCACCCTACCGCCGCCGCCGCTCTCCGTCCGATCAGCCCACTGATCTCGCCGTATCAAGCATTCTGTCGGTCAGCTTAACAGCTAATCACCGGGAGAACTCAGCCTTGATTTCAGGAGTATATCTTCGACATCTGAGCTTAGGATATCCTTGATTTACGATCAGGGATCCGAAGCACCTCGTAACATCAGGTCTATCCCCCCATTTTTCTTCCTAATTAAATAGGTTGCATCACATCCTTAAGTAGATGTAACAGCTAGAGTCAGAAACAAAATAATCCGTGATGGACACACAGGATGAGGATCAAGTTTAACAGGGGGGATGAAATATTTGTGTATTGCTTGTTTCGCAAAATGACCAACAATCAAACAGATAGGCAGAATGAGTAGAGATTGAAATGAACCAAATATCAGATAGAAATCGTAGATTTGCCAACAGAAAACCCTATGAATAGACGTGGTTTGTAAAGTGATGTTAAAATTGAAACCCTAAATCCTCTCTGATACCATAATAAAATCGCAAGAGAGATTAGGGGTTTAAATGAATGAGAATAAGATAAGTAAGCAAAGAATATGATAAGTAAACAAAATTAAAGAGAAGAGATTTCACTGCTACAAGATCGCACGATGATCACCGGAAGGGAATGTCAGACGAAGAGACGCAACGATTGGGAAAAAGAGATTCTCTAGGGGTTTATTAAGCAAAAGTAAGTTCAAAATTAAAGTTAATTACAAGATGATTTAAAGATGAATTTATACTAAATGACTAATTTTCTAAAAATAGCTAATTGGCCCATTTGAAAGGACTTGGATAAATAAATTTTTGATGATCCAGTAGCTTTAATAGGAGATACTCGCCTATCCAGATTTCAATCAACTGTTCGTAGTAGAGACGTACGCTAGTGATATTGGGGTAGGAGCATCCGATATCATTCTACAGTCGAAAGTTATCAAGTGTCAGGCACCGGGCGTCATTTTATTCGAAGGAACTGTGGGCCATCACAGATCGACGTCGTTCACAATGAAGGCACTACTTACTGGGGAGCGGATTTACGATTAGAACATATCACTGGAGCTTGTGGAATTTACTATCACAGGTCATCCAAATGGCTGATACTATCTTAATATTTTAATTTACAGACATTGGATGTAAATTCGGCCATGGAGGCATCAAAGAAAGCACTTATTGCTTTTGCAAAATATAGTTCTGATCATGAAGACTCTGAAGGTGAAGCTGTGTTGTCAGTTAATCATGATATTGAAGGCTTTTTGCGTCTTGTAAGGCTTTCGATCGATAAATGAGGTCGATGAATGAGGTCTGAATGATTTTTGTATGTGAATACATTTTGGAATGTACAAGTCCAAATTTGTCTTAAAATAGTTCAAAGTTAAATTTGATGTTTAGAATTTAAATGGGTGTGGTGGTGGGGATCGAAAAGTTAACAAAGAGTTGGAGTCAATGCGAGCAACAATTATGATTTTACAAAAAACGATGACTGGCGCATTCAGAGCTTCCGGTTGGCATGGATTTTACAAACATTCCGTTTAATTCAAAGTTTAATACCTTCAACAATGAAATCAGATCATTCAACTTCAAATTTCGACGACTCTATATCGAACTAATATTGAGCCTTTACTTTTGATTTAGGATGTGTAGTATTTAATTTTGTGACATTTTTTATAACTTTTGTTATTATCTGTTTAAATAAAAATATCGAATCTAATTTCAAAAACATCGAATCAAAATCTAATTTCAAAAACATCGAATCAAAATGTATTTTAAAAAAATGATTCAATTACTGAATTTAAAATTCGATTTTAAAAAAAAAATCCTAAAGTATGGTGGAAATCCACCACTAATATTTTTACGATTTCGCCTTTAAAGATTTTTGATGGTGGATTTCCGTCATCGAAAGATTAATTTCACCCGTCCTTTTTTGGTTATTGGTGGCGGATTTCTACCATTGAAAGATGGGGTCAATCTCCTAATGAGTTTTTTCATGGCGGATTTCCACCACTGTATGCCGATGATTTAAATGGCGGACTTCCACCAGCAGTGTTGTAAACCGTCATAGATAAATTAACGTCAAATGTTTTTCGCACCATATAATAGATGGCGGATTTCCGCCATTGATTATTTTTTGATGGAAAATGAAAAGAAAGAATAGATGGTGGATTATCAGTGACGGTTCTTGTGTTTTCCTGACGATTATCGTCATGACGGTCTTTCAATGACGAAAATTCACCACGGATCACTTTTAATGACGGTCCACCATTAAAATACAGTCATACAATGTTTTTTTTCTTGTAATGACAATGGTCTGCCATCAGATTAATTCAGATTCTTCTGTTGACAAGCTGACAAGCGTTCAGAGTCTCCTCCAAAACTCCAATTAAATATTCTGCCTTCTCCGATCTTTTTTTCAGTTCTTTAATTTTTTTTTGAATTTTTTTGAGATTATTTTGCGTCTCAATATAACAATGTATGGTCTGATGGTGAGCCATATTCATCTGGTTCAAAAACTGAAAATAAAATCATAACACAATGACAATAACACAAAAAAAAAATAAAAATGGTTTTAAAAACTAGACCGCCCCAAAATATCAGGACACCACTCCTGATATTTCCTTTACATATATATAAATAAGGCGCACTTCAGGTGCGTCGAGGTACAATGCGTTGAAATACGTCAATTTAATCATGATCATCGTATATCAGTAGCCCGATATATACCCTTCGTACTAATTATTCTGACTTAACAGTACTATATTTATGTACAATAATGAAACACAAAGTTATAGGTAACTTGTTGTACAAAAAGTTGAAGTACGCGTCAAGAAAACATCGACGTACACAAAGTTTATCAAATCATCATTTAATTAACTACAGTTACGGTGGATGATAGTCATAAATTATTCTGACATAACAGTATTATGTTTTTGTACAATAATAAAATATAAAGTTATAGGTGACTTGTCGTGCAAAAAGTGGGAGTACGTGTCAAGAAAAACATCGACGTACACAGAGCTCATCAAATCACCATTTAATTAGGTACAATTGCAGTGGAGACAATAGTCAAACTATTGCAGTGGACGATAGTTAAACAATTGCAATGGATAAAGTTTTGTAAGGTTGGCTCATTGGTCTCAGGAACTATTAAGGTTACTGAGATCCAGAGTTCGAATTTTACTTTGTACATTTCTACTTAAATTTACCCGATGATATATTATGTGGTTCTGTTATATCATCTGGAGGTTGACAGCTCTACATCTGTGGAGAGGTAACCTCCGTTATCAAAAAAAAATAGTCAAATTATTTAACAAGATGTTAAAAATATTTCGTGTGATGTGTTGGCAGGAAGATTAAATTTGGCATCGAAATCTGTGAAGGATGATGTTCTAGGTAGTGTTGTTCGTGAGTGACATTATACTGACCCTAAGATAGGCGACGAAGAGTGTGAATTAGGTCGACACGTTTCAGTGCATATAAAGATGACGCATCAGAAATAAACTCTATATAAATAAATATCGACTTTCCACTTTCTACGCTCCGAGCTTCAACATTGAGCTTGAACCACATTGCCAGAGTTTGTTGGAGAAGACCGGCCTTCTTTATACAGAAAGTGCAATCATTAGAAGGGAAAAAGATTAGAAGGGAAAAAGATTATAACCACCACTACATCGAAAACAGATTAGAAGGGAAAAAGACTTTGCATTTTGCAAAGAATAATATTCAAGTTCATTGTTAATTATGATTAGTGCATATTTAACCGTGCAAGTGGTACAACTCAAAATTAATTAAAAATAAAGCTAGGATTAGATTAATTAATGATTTACAGACTACTACCTTCTGTCTATATATAATAATAAGCCTAATTGTTTGGGTCAAATTACAAAATAAAATAAAATAAAACTCTTTGCGCAAAAGAGAATTGATAGCAATTGTTTTCTTTTTTTTTCTTCTAAAACGTGTGAAATAGTGGTAGCTCTGTAGGGTAACTCCCTGCTGAGACGACCCTCATATAGTAACATAGAACTATAGAAGACGTTATAATTATATTGAATCCAAACTCCGACCAGATAGCTTCGTGATGTGCATCAGATAGCATCATGGTATTCAGTCGCCACTCACCACACATTGAGAAATAGACAAATAGATGCTTGTCCAGAACTATTTAGGTCAATGGGTGTGTTGATGATCAGGCAAGGTACCTGAAAATGTTGGGGTTTTCTTTGTCCCTCTCCAAATAGTCCCTGGTTATCAGATCTTCTATCCTCTTTTTTATCGCCTTGAAGTCAGGCTGCACACACAGTATGTCAAAAAATTACTGACATGTGAAAAATGGATACGAGTTATGAAAAGAAATAGTACACAAACCTTGAACATACGACCTAGTTGCTCGACGCATTCCATGACTAATTGCTGGTGATCTAAAACCTTACGACTTTTCATGATTCGTACAATTGAGGCATCGATGGCATAACGTCTATCTTTATCAACGTCTTCTATCACTTTTTTCTTCTCATCGACCGGAGGCAGGGGAATCTGCAAGTCAAACAATATGTAAATATTCTCATCCACCATTCTGCTTATCTTGCATGAATAATACCTTAATTCTCCTCATTTTATCGGTGAACTTTGAATTGAATTCAAACACATCGGTTGGAGTGATGGCTTTTGTGCTGGGCTCCTTTTTTAGAATTTTATACTTTGCACAAGAAAGAGAATGAAGCAATCTAACTACATCATCATCTGTGAGGTTTAACTGTGACATGATTTCTGCATAACTCAATCTATCTGACAAATTGAACAGAAGCAAAGCAGACGCCTGACAAGTAACAACAAATGTGTTTTTTTTAATAAAATAGGTCGTTGGGTTGAAGACACGATCATCAAATAAATGTAAATAACCTGATATGTTGTCACGATGATATCCATTGGTTTGGCATCGAACTTCCCGATGATATTACAGGTTCCCAACGAGTATATCCATGTGAGTTTTCTATGTTTGGTTTTTGTTTGATAAAATTCTTTGAAAACTTCTACACACTTAACCTGACATGGATAAATAAAAATATATCAAAACATCAGACAAAAAACACAAAAATACAAGAGGAAAATATATCAAGCCCTTACCATTTCTGCAGGGAGATTGAGATCAAATGATTTATAACTTGGCCAGAATCCAGTAGTTAAAACAGTGACAGTTAAATCAATTCCAGGATTTGCATTTGAATTGTTGTTAAGATATTCCTCAAAACTTGTTTGATTTTCTCTTGCCAGAGTTAAATCGGTAACCTTAAAAAACCCAGAAACATTAAGTCTCATCTATTGATTTCAAAAACATTTAATCAGAGTAACAATTGATGAAAAGGATAGTAGGATACCATTCCCTCCATCTTTGATGTAAATTGACCTCCACATTGCTGCTTCAATTTCGTTAAAATACTCCTTTCGTGGTCATCATTGGCACTTTTGTCAAATAGAAGTCTCCGAGCAAGCTTTTTCCTGTATTACAGTGAATTACATCAGCACGGACAAACAAAAAGATAACATCCGACATAAATACACATTACAGAAACAAAACAAGATCACCTATAAAATTCAGCAAAAAGATCTTTATCGCTTATATAGGCAAGCAATTTCACCACCTGAAACATGTAAAGACCAACTAGTTAGAAAATACAAATAACAGATTCGAATGTCTCAAAAATATATATATTTAGTAAGAAATATCTAAATTAGAAATCTACTATTATAACCTTTTCAAGTGTATCTTCTATAGCTTCATCACTTAATTTCTCACTGCCACCTTTCTTAAGTATATTATCACAAAAAGTGGCCAGTAATTCAGCACTAGAGCTACCTGCAACACCTTTATTGCAAAAGACCTCAAAAGCCTCTTTGAGCGCCTGCAAAAAAGAAGGGTGAATGGCAAACCTTGTGAAGAAATACAATCTTTATGCATATTAATAGATCCACAAACCTTGTGAAAAAGTGAATGGTTTTGAAAGCAATCATTCACATATGTCATGTACTTGTCATGAAGCTCAATGATTTTTCTAACAAAAACCTGAAGATGGGAAAAAGTAAGCATTCAATACTGAGAAACATAACTGTTAGAGTCTATTTTAAGTTATTTCAGGGAATTATAAGGGTTGGAGTACAAATACTGAAATACTTATAAGTTATGAGTTCATTTAATCTATTGAGACTGGAGTTTGGGCTGTTATCTTTGGGAATCGAGTCCAAGATAAGTTACTATTTATACAATTATAACTCTCTTGCTGAACGTGTAAGTTGTAACCTAAGTCCTAACTTTATTATTCTATTACCACCACAGAGAGAACATCCCTCGTGGGATAAACTGTTAGTAGCCGAACCATGAAAATCTTGTGTTTAATTATTTTTTAATCTCTGATCTCTGTATGCCTCCCAAATCTGATCAGTACTGTTTGGAGAATAGAAGGTTTTTACGTATTTCTTGAGTTTCTACTCGGATTTTTCTCAAGTGCATTGCGTACTTGCGTTGATTTTTACCACAATAACTGTCATGACAAAGTCAGTTTCATATATAAAAAAATTACCTGCTCCTGCAAACCAACAATGTCCCTCTTCTCTGGCTGTAAAAGTAAACTATCAGCAAGGCTTCAAAAGTCGGTATGCAGATACAAAAAGAAAGTAGCGAGATGTGTTCATTTATTTTTCTATATTTATCAAACCCTAAACTCTAAAAATTGATTTGATTTGATTTGAGACTTTGATGATTTATATTGATTACAATTAAAAAGACAAAAAAAACTAATAGGGATATTGTGACTAACAACTAGACGACTACTCATTAAACATTTGAACTTAACTTTTAAAAGTTACATTTGAATGTTAAGCGACTCAAGTTGGAATTTCAATTCATATTCGCATTTAAACTCAGTGCATTTAAACATGGAATTTTTTAGAAGAAATGCTATTTGTCAGCAGTGAATTTAAGAAACGACAATGTTTTTAGTTATGTGATATTGTAATTAGTTAAGGATCGACAGTAGATGTTGACCAATGTAATTTAAGGGGCATTAGCATTTCCTGCAGACCAGAGATCTATAGGAAGAGCTGCTGTCACCCACTGGAGATAGACATTTTGCAATATTAGGAGACCAACCTCCTGCGGCAAAGTAGATAGACCATTCTAGTTTTGATACTAAATAGGAAAGTAGCTAGGCCAACCTCCTTATTATGCTTTTTTCTTATCTTCAATGTAACTAGGAAAATCAGAAATGTCCATTTTAATGAAATAAATAATAATTTCATAAAAAAGGTAAAAAAGTAAAAAATAAAAATAAAATATTCATTTCAGTAATGCACTAATTAATACCTTCTTATGGCTTGCAGCATCTTCTGCTTGCTTAACCAAGGCTGTGCCTTCTGCAGTAACATGCTACAAATATATAGAACAGTGGGAAATTAAAAAATCTGAATATAATGTAATATGTGCAAACCATGTAAACATTTAAAATCCTAAAAGAAATTTATTAGTGAGTTCTGCAGGTCTTAATGATATGCTAGTCTATAGTTTTAATGTAATTAGACCTTATTATAATTTCTAAAATATTCTATTTGGATAAACTAAACAGAAAGTTATTCTGTTTAGTTTAATCCCTCCTGATTGAAATTGTATATAAAGTGTTTAATTACATTTTAGGAAGGATCGATCACTTGATCTCCCCCACCTTTCACTCACTTGTTCTTCATACGATAATACTCATAAAATTATATATGTAGATGGGGTTTTGTGATGAAAAAGATGGAAAATTTGGGAAGAAGTTTTTTTGAGGAAATTATCAAAGTGAGTAGAAAGTAGGGTTTAATCATTGGAGTTTGGTAAATTCGTATATGCAATTTGATAGAAATACTAAATAGTAAATTCAATTATTATGCAAAAACAAATTAGTCAATACTGCCCAAAAACTATATTAAAGATGAGATTCCTAGGAAACATATTTTAGTATGATG
This sequence comes from Zostera marina, assembly GCA_001185155.1. Taxonomy (NCBI): domain Eukaryota; kingdom Viridiplantae; phylum Streptophyta; class Magnoliopsida; order Alismatales; family Zosteraceae; genus Zostera; species Zostera marina. Next base: position 109,574 of record LFYR01000182.1, on the reverse strand, counting down.
GTCTCTAACACATATTACAGTTCCTATTTCTGTTTGAAATTTTGAATTGACTATTTTACTTTGTAAATTTAAGTAATATATTAATTAGTACTGTTAGAATATTTTATGACAAAAGACAGAATATGTATTTTTTTTCAAATTGTATATGACAGTATGACACAATAGGGTATGTCTAGCGGTCTAGGTGTTAAGGCGTGGGTATCTGGCACACCAAACCTTGGCATATTTTAAATCTATCAAAAATACCAAAATAATCATTTTCAAGCCATCGAGCAATAATTAAGATATGAGATTATGAGTTGATCATTGACTGTAAAAATAGGAAGAATTTGTTAACATAAGAAGAAAGAACTGAACTATAAAAAATTAAAAATCACACCTGTTTGAATATTTGAGAAACAGGATCTAGTCCACGAGTAATTTTGCAAAACAATCTGTACATTCTTGATAGGTCATCAACCTAAAGTAGAAAATTAATATCACACTCGATAACTGGAAGATTATATAAAAGATGCATTAGAGAAAAACAAACAAATAAAACTCTGTACTTTGTCATCTCGAAGCAATGCATGGCATCCAGAATTTTCCTTTTCCAGCAATTGACTTGCATATACAGATAGTAACTCATGTTGCACTTTCTGGAGGGAAAGTTAGACAACAAAAAAACAGAAAAATCTTAATTTGTTTATATCCCGGGAGCCAATTATAACCTGACAACTAAATCAACAGAAGAAAAAAGTACCAATATTGACGAATAGTCAAGTATACCAACATACCTCTAACAACTTCTGTTCACTGCTAGAATGTAGGTAATTTGAAACTCTCTCCTTCTCCCTTTTCAAGCATTCCTCTGCCTAAAGTTTACATAGTCATCGTAAAAAATAACCAAACAATTACAAAGTAACAAACTACATAATATTAATATATGTTTACGTGAAAATTACCTTTAACATATAATCTGGGCACGAATCCTCAACTATCCAATTTGTTGCTTTTCTAGAATAATAGCCGGCAGTATCATTAGCCATCTCCGTTTCAAAGTCATTTTCATAAGATGTCATGTTACCCATGCCAATCTCAACAAAAATACCCAATACATTCTTTAACAAACTTCGGTCAATTTGTTCCCCTTCACGCTCATTATCAATCTATTAAAAAGAGACTAACTGAGATGTTTTGAAAAATATGAATATAATTATGGCGATCATAATAGCAAACATACCAATTTAATAACAGAATCTCTGACTTTTACATTTATATCTTGATATACCTGAAATTTAAGGAAATAAGTATCAAACTAAGATAGAAATTGGAACTACAGATATCATAGAAGAAGGATATTTTAAAAATAACCATCAAGTATCAGGAAAATGCATCTTTTATAAGAAAAAATAGAGAAATTTTGTATATTAAACAAAATGATAGAAAGACTGGAAAAATAGAAATAAACAACATACCAGATCACGGAAGCAAGAATAGCCAACTTCGTAAAGTGGAGGAAGTGACCGACGCGCAATAAAGTAACGATCCAGGTAGTAAAAGAAACGTGAAAGCCATCTAACCATAAGTTTATGGTTTTCCCATCTTTTCACAAGTTCTCTTAACATAAACTCGTCGTGTTTCTCTCTCAATGATGGCAGTACCTAAGCAAAAAAATCTATTAAAATCATGTATAGTTTATCCTGTCAGAAAATATATCATTATATTTCTCAAAAAAAAAATATCATTATGCATAACTCAACAAACTACAGTAAACAAAAAATATCAAGCAGTGACCATTGTTTGTCCACATATGGGAAGATAAAAAAACATATGTGGCTTGAGTACTTTCTCTCGATGCAGGCTGACCGCATGGTCAACTGTTAATTGGATCTTTTGTAAAATTCATGTGGGAATCCACCATAAGATCCATATATTTGAAAGGAAAAACTAGAAGAAAAAAAGGACAATGATTTCCCCTTCTTTTTTTCCCCTCCTTTTCTTCCACCCATCTTCCATCTTTTAATCAACCATGTTTCACTATTTTTGCCTAATTGACAGTCAAATCTATATAAGGAGATGTTCCACCACTTGCCAAAAACTGGAAGAAGCTTTTTTCTTCCATTTTAAGAGCTATTCCATTTTGTTAACCTCGCATATATAACCCTCATATGAGAAATAGTCAGATAGATGTTTATTGCAGATGCAGAATATATGACTATTTGGTTGAATGAACCAAATAAAAAACCTTGACATTGAGTTATTGACGACAACAAAAAAGAGCAAAATGTGCCTTCAGATAAAGTCATTATCAAAATGATAAAACTAGATTACTAGAAACAAGTATTGCAATTACCAATTACCATTGATGTGATGTAATCCTGAAAAGCTTCCCGGTACTTATCATATAGCTGCTGTGAGTAATCATGGGGAGGCTTTTGCGTGCACATATTATATATAGTTCTGATGAAGTGTTGAGTAAATAAGAAATCTTTTAAAAAAAAGTTCTGAAGGTTAAAAAAAAAAGTTAATTTGTAATTACGTGTAAAGCATCATATAATCATTTGATCTAAATTGTGGTTCAGCTTCGCCTTCAAGAATATTCTTCAACTTCGTAATGCCCTTTTGCATAAAATCCCATCCCTGCTCCAAATCTATTGTCTTCCTCTCGGAGCTAGCCATATCTCGCAGCACCTTCACAGATTTAAAAAAAAAAATAGTTCCACTGATTACTTCCAAAACATCAAACTTCGATCGCATTCCAAACTAAAAATCCCCCAAAATTAGACATCACTGCAAATGCACACGGAAAAACACCGAAAAAAGGAATGAATCCCTACTCGACACAAAGTAAACAAAGTAAAACTCCAATGCCTGTAAATCCAACGACGAAACAAACAACAACAAAACTGTAAATCGAACACCGCACCGAATCCGACGGAATGATAAATCAAAGGTAAGAAAACCGACCGTGGGGACATTGCAAATTCACATCGGATACGATTGAACACCAAGCACGTACCTACCAAGAGTAAAGTAGAAGATCCCTCTACCGGACAACTGTTTTAATTTGGGCGCGGCGAAGAAGAAGAAATGCCAGAATACGGCCAATACCTCTCGTAAAAAAAAGGCGAAGGAAAAATTGGTAGAGAAACCCCAATTTGGTCATGGGGCAAGGTCTATATTCAAAAAAATAAGGACCCGACAAGGTTAAATTGTGTAGAAATTTAAAAACCCGATTAGTTTTAGATATTTCAACTCGATCATTTTTTTTTTCGAGATATGATATTGATCTGATCTCAAAATATGATCGACAAAAGATAAAAAAAACTGGTAGTCGTAGAATGTTTTATGAATGTTTGATCTACTGATATCTCATTTTGAATATATCTGCGAGGAGATTTTTTTTAATCTCTGAGAGGAGATTGTCAAAACGACAGAAAAAATATCAGTGGTATTTCATTTTAAGAAACTCATTATGACCTAAATCTCAAAATCTAAGTTCAATTTACAAACACACAGAGATTAACTCAACTGGTTACGGTAACTATTAAGTTTGCTGAAGACACTACAAAAAAAACGACCTAGTATGGTAGACTTTTCGTGGCAGAAAAAATATCAATGGTATTTATTTTTAAGAAACTCATTATGACCTAAATTTCAAAATCTAATGTCAATTTACAAAGCACATAGAACTGGTCACGGTAACTATTAAGTTTGTTAAAGACACTACAAAAAAAAACGACCTAATATGGTGAACTTATCGTGGCAGAAAAATATCAGTGGTATTTCATTTTAAGAAATTTATCATCATGACGTAAATCTCAAGATCTAAGATCAATTTACAAAATACAGCTAGAAAGATTAGCTCAACTGATCACGATAACTATTAAGTTTGTTAGACACTATAAAAAAACGACCTAACTAGTATGGCGAACTTCTCGTGGCGGATTTCCATCACGACAAGTTCAGTACTTTTGATTACAGAAATCCATCATTGATACTTATAATCCGTCGCGATAAGGTGTATATAGGAAAGAGGGTGGATTTTTGAATTTTTCGCTGACGGTTTTTAGTAGCGAAAACCCGTTAGTGAAGAAATCTCATCCAAAATTTCAATCCCGCCCCCCTTGGCCCCTTCCGTCCCGACAAGTTCAGTACTTTTGATGACTAAAATCTGTCATTGATACTTATAATCCGTCAGGATAAGCTGGTATAGGCAAGAGGGTGGATTTTTGAAATTTTCGCTGATGATTTTTAGTAGCAAAAACCCGTCCGTAAAGAAATCCCGTCCAAAATTTCAATCCCCCATTCCGCCACGACAACTTTAGTACTTTTGATTACGAAAATCCATCATTGATACTAATAATCCGTCAAGATAAGGTATATGCAAGAGGGTGGATTTTTAAAATTTTCGCTGGTGGTTTTTAATAGTAAAAACCCGTCATTAAAGAAATCTCGTCCAAAATTTTAATTCCCCCTCTTCGACCACGACAAGTTCAGTACTTTTGATAATGGAAATCCGTCATAGATACTTATAATCCGTCAGGATAAGGTATGGGCAATAGGGTGGATTTTTGAAATTTTCGCTGACGTTTTTTAGTAGTAGAAATCCAGTAAAAAAATCTCGTCCAAAATTTCAATCCTTCCAAAAATCCGATTAAATTAACTTTTCTTGACGGAAATCTGTCAGGAAAAGTTCCACATTGTATGACGGTTCTCCTGACTGTGATATATATATGATTTACACTACAAGAAAAAGACATTGTATTGTATGGCAGACTATTTATGATAGAAAACACAATAAAACAGATAAATATAAACTAACTAGGGTTTGATTGAGTGTTGGTTGGAGTAGTTAATTAAAAATAGGCATTATCTCGATCAGGGTATACGTCTTTCTCTCAATCCATTCACAATCTATTCCTTGAACCAAGCTTTCCATGCATGGACGGGAAAGCTACCACGTACATGCACATCCATGCATGCAACTAAAAACGTCGACAGCCGGCGATTAATCCAGAACTGAACAATTAATAAGTGGGAATTGATCGAGGAAGAAGAAGATGATGATGGTGGTGAGAGCTGGTTTCTTTCATCTGACGTTATTTTCCGTCTGCTTCTTGCTATCCTACACCGATGAAAGTGAGAAGAAATCTCAGGTGATGTCTGAAGCAGACGCACTTCTCGGTCTAAAAGCGTCGTTCAACAACAGTGCAGATTCTTTGGCGACGTGGAGCAACACGTCGATCCCATGCGACGGCAAGGTTCCATGGATTGGGATCATTTGCGTCAACGGTGTCGTTCGTGGACTCCGTCTTAGACGTATGAATCTATCGGGTAAGATTGATATCGACGCTCTTGCCGATCTTCCCTATCTCCGGACCGTCAGTTTCACTGACAACTTCTTCACCGGGAACATTCCCAACTTCAAAAAACTCCGGCATCTGAAAGCCATTTACATTTCCAACAACCATTTTGAGGGTTTTATTCCCGACAAGTTCTTCGACGGAATGACCCACCTAAAGAAGTTCTGGATCCCCGGAAATGCCTTCTCCGGTACCATCCCGTCATCGATTAACAAGATGGATGCGATTATGGAGCTGCGTTTGGAGAACAACAGGTTCAGCGGGAAGATTCCGAATGTGGGTGAGAAGCTGTTACGTCTGAAATCTTTCAACGTGTCTCATAATCAACTCGTCGGATATATTCCGGAAAGGTTCGTGCATTTCGGTCTTTCTGCGTTTGCCGGCAACCAGGGTTTGTGTGGGAAACCCATGCAGTTTAGTCATTACTGCAGCCACTCCCACGACCATCTTCTACACTCCCACGAAGACATGAATTTGATCGAAGAAGAAGAACACGACGAACACTTCGGGAGCATTAAGGTGGGCGTCTTGGCGTTTCTGTTGACGGTTTTATTTGCCATGTTGTTCTTGCTCTTGATCAGAAAAAACGACAATCCGTCGGACAAAGTGAACGATGGGTTTACATACATCGGAAGAAATCATATGACGCCTCGTCGGAACATGTATCGAGCTGAGTCGGCTAGCGTGCATAGTACAATGAGCGAGAATGAACAGTCGGCGATAGCTACAAGAATGACGTCCTTCGGCAAGGGCGCCCTCGTCGTTTTGAACGAAGAGAAAGGGAGATTTGCACTATCGGATTTGATGAAGGCCGACGCTCAATCTCTCGGAAATGGAACCTTTTCTTCGTCGTTCAAGGCGGTGATACCTAATACTGGTATTTCAGTGGTCGTCAAATGTATCAAGGAGATGAACCGTCTGGATTCCCTTGACTTCCGCACCGAGATGAAGAAACTCGCGGGCATCGTCGGACATCCAAACGTGCATGCACCGATCGCCTTTCATTACCGAGACGATGAGAAGCTGGTGGTGTACGAATACGTAGAGAAAGGCAGTCTCCTCTACAATCTCCACGGTGACAACCGTCGCACAAACCGAGCGGCGTTAGACTGGCCGACGAGGCTCAGAATCGTGAAAGGAATAACCCATGGTCTGCAACATCTCCACGAGAAGTTTCCAGAATCCAAAGTTCCCCATGGAAATTTCAAGTCCGGCAATATCCTCTTGACCCAAAACTTCACCCCTCTGATCGTCGACTACGGTTACATCCCTTTCTTCTCACCGTTCCGAGTGAAAACATCCTTCCTCGCCTACAAAACGCCGGAGTACATCAAGAACAACGTCGTCTCCCCAAAATCCGACGTCTACTGCCTCGGCATCGTAGTACTCGAGCTCCTCACCGGAAATTTTCCATCCCAATACATCAACAGTGGGAAAGGAGGGATCGATGTCGTGCATTGGACGAGGAATGCGCTCAACGACAAGAAGGAGGATGAAATATTGGATCATCGTCTTGTTGAGAATCTCGGATCCGTCGAGATGAAGGGAATATATAGACTGCTGAGGTTAGCGGTGAAGTTGGTGAGGAGGGATCCCGACAAAAGACCATCGTTGACGGAGGTCGTGAAAAGAATAGATGCCATCTCCGACGACGTAGGAGCGTCGTCAAGACGACGGAAGTAGGACAACTATAGTCTATAGCCTTGGGGTCTCGTGATGAACTGAAGATGAATTGACTACCGTAATACGTACGTGCATGTGCAATTGTGCATGGATTTTCATGCAGATGTATATTATTTTTTGGCGGGAGCTTGGATTAATAATGCACTGATGAAACTTTAGAAGCCTTAAACCCTAACCCTAAAAACGCCTATAAAATCTTGACTTTACATTAAAAAAAATAGTATACCTCGAAATTAGTGTAAGATAGAATAAAAAAAAATAAGATGAAATGAATGTACTAAACTGAGATGTATTCAATTCAAGTTGTGTTCATCAATTACATTCACGGTCAGGATTTTATGGGTATTTTTGAGCAAGGGTTCACCTGAAAATTATTTTATTTAAACTAGTTAGGATATTATAACTGAATTTAGTAGTTAGTTAATTATAGTTACACCATAATAGTAGTATAAAAATCTTTATAATCTCATTACATTACAAAAAAAAGACATTGTATAACGATTTTTTATGGCGAATTTCTGAGATGTATTCAATTCAAGTTCTGTTCATCAATTACATTCACGGTCAGGATTTTATGGGTATTTTTGAGCTTACCTTTACCTAAAAGGGATTCACTTGAAAATTATTTTATTTAAACTAGTTAGAATATTATAACTGAATTTAGCAGTTAGGTAATTATAGTTACACCATAATAGTAGTATAAAAATCTTTGTAGTCTCATCACACTACAAAAAAAAAAAAAAAAAAAAAAACATTATATCACGACATTTTGATGGCGGATTTCCGCCATTAATTGTATACTTTTTTTGGTGAGAAATAAAGATAAATAATAGATGACGGTCTTTAGATGACGGATATAGGGTTATAATGACGGTCTTAAGATGGCAGATTTCCGCCATTGATCAATTATGACAGCGGAAATCCGTCATCTTAAGACCATCATACAAGGTCTTATTTCTTGTAGTGTCAACTAATCAAAATTAATCTGAGTTAAAATTAAATTATGATAAATATATATATACAACTAATTTCTAATGCGTCGAGGTTCGGTGCGTCAAAATGATTCAGTCCGTCGTTGTTTAATACAACGGTTCTTAATTTATTGTCATACACCATACCTATGTATTGAACTACATCTTGTACGTTCGATCATATTTATTTGATCAGTGTTTAATAAAACAGAACGAACGAGACAGATTTATTTGACGCACCATGACGTTTTGAACTTCCACGTACTTGAAATGCGTTGTAAATATATATCCAAAAAAATGATACACCACTGCACGCATGCAGCAGAAAGCTCGCCGAACCTGAGCCTGAACAATGCCCTTAACGATCCGAGTCTGGACAATTCTTTAACGAGCCGAGCTCAAACTAGCCCGACTCTATAAGCAAAAGCCCCGCTCGTTTGACACCCTATTCATGGGTCAGACCCAATGGGCGTTGCTTTAATTTGGTCAGACCTGACTTTAGATTAATTATGAAGGTTTCTTCTTTAAATATTTCATAAACAAAGAAATATCCGGGTGGGTAATCGGATTCTGATTTACTTTCGTAGCCTGTAGGATCCGTGTCCCTTTTCTCTCCTGTCTTCAACGGCAATTATCCAATTTCGGCGATGAAAAATTATCTCATCTGCCGGAGTAGAATCAGAAGCTGATGTCTCCGTCGTCGTCGAAGAAGAAAAAGACGATTTTGGAGATTGAAGGATATCCAATTGACGGCCTGTCTATTGGAGGACATGAGACATGTGTGATCTTCCCATCACTTAAGATGGCATTTGACATCGGTAGATGTCCACAGAAAGCGATCTCCCAGGATTTTCTGTTTATTTCCCATGGCCACATGGATCACATTGTAAGTATTCCTTCCTTTCTTTCTCCCTTCTTTCTTTCCTTGCATGTTTTTTTATAAACACCAATGGTGAATGAGATTCAGGGAGGACTTCCTATGTATGTTGCAACCAGAGGATTGTACAAAATGAAGCCACCGACTATATTTATTCCGAATTCTATAAAAGACAGTGTGGAGAAGCTTCTAGCAGTGCATAGAGAAATGGATCAATCAGAATTGAAGAACAATCTAATAGGTCTTGATGCTGGTAATAAAGAACATCATTTTTTTTTGAAAGTAGGGCAATACCCAAATTACATAAATTATAAAAATATAAAACAGAAGTAAAAAAAAAAATGAACAAGAAACTTATTGACTCTCTTCCATTAATTATGTAGTCTGGTTATATAGTAATTAACTAGATAGGAGTCAGGAGGTTGGTCTCTCTTCTCCTGTGTTTAAATACCAAAATAGTAAAAACACCACACAGTCATATATTCATATGATGTTTATAGCTCATTTTCTTCTTCTGATTTCTGCAGGAGAAGAATTTCATCTAAGGAAGGATATCAAAGTAAAAGCTTTTAAAACTTACCATGGTGTACCAAGCCTGGTAAACAAAAGCCTGCACAACATTTTTTTACTGTACAGCATGTTTTTAGTTTGAGCTAAGTAAGTTAACATAAGTACATGTTGTGTGAAGGGTTATATAGTATACTCTAACAAACAGAAACTTAAGCTTGAATATTTGGGTCTTTCTGGGAGTGAAATAAAAGCACTGAAGCTATCTGGTGTGGAGGTGAGTGAGGGAGTCATAACATAAGTATGTATCGGAATATTTTTGAGTGATTTTTGTTTCAAATGAAATTGATCGGACGACTGGAATGAATGTTCAGATCACAAACACAGTTACAGCACCAGAGATTGCTTTTACGGGAGATACAATGTCTGATTTTATAGTCGACCCAAATAATGCTGATGTTTTGAAAGCTCGTGTTCTGGTGATGGAGGTAATGTATATGTGTATAATTTATACTGTTTTTGTTGTTGAATGTTTTGAAAATAGTTTGTAAATTATCAGAGTACTTTTGTCGACAATGCTATGTCAATAGAAGATGCAAGAGACTATGGACACACACACCTGTTCGAGGTTAGCGAAGTCATTATATATAGTGAAATCATTGATGAATTGAATCCATAGATGATAATGAAATGATTTTTTTGTCTGTAGATTGCTAATTATGCTGCAAAATTTGAGAACAAGGCGATTTTACTCATGCATTTCTCCGCTCGCTACAAGATCAGTGTATGTATACAAAAATGTATAGCAACATGATTGATCAATTGGTTTATTTATATCATTGTTGGTTTTGACATTATTAATCAGGACGTACAAGCTGCAATTTCAAAATTACCTTCCATTTTATCGGGTAGAGTTTCTGCTCTAACGCAAGGCTTCTTGTGATCGAAAGAGATTGTATAGACCGATGGCAAGTGGATTATTCATTGATTTAATGATTAACATTTAGCAAATGATTTTAGGATCTAGGGTTTAGCTCAGAAAGTCATTGTATTTTTCAATATCTCTATTTATTAGATTTGTTATTTTAAACAAGTTTTCAATGTGTTGGTAGCAATGAGCAAATAAGAATGCAAGTTCTGTCTCGCTAATTGGGGCCGGCTTTTGAGTTGCGCCACAACACGTAACGCTGGCTACCCACGCCATAGGGATATAGCTAATAGCTTGCAACTCAAACCATGGGTATTATCGATATTTACTTTCCAGTTTGAGGAGCGTTAGGCTGCGTAACTAATGGCTAATTATAATCAGACAATATGTAATTCAATAATTGATTAAATATCTAGAAAACTAATCATAACATTGATTTTAAAACATACACAAAAAATATCAACATAGATAAAATAAAATTCTTAAAGTGAGCGAAAACTGAAAACTAGGGTTTAAGATTTAATAAAACAGATAAATAAGCAAAACATGGAATATGAAATGCAGACACATTAGGTATTCAAGTTTGTTGTTCACCAGAGGGGCCAACAAGAACACCTTGAGAAGTACCCTTTTGTGTTGCTTCTTCTTTGGATAAAGCTTCTCCTCCCCTTTTGATCTTAATCTTATACTTCAACTCAAACTCTGAGATCTCCTTCTTTTTTCTCTCAAGTGCTTCATTGAGTCTGTTAATCACCTCTTCCAATCCTTGCTTGTTGAGATCCACAGCAGGGAGGACTTCTTTGATTGTCCGTTCGACAAGAACACCACCTATCATTCGATAGCATCGTCTGGATTGATCAAGTGGTTTAATTGCAGCTAATACCAATGAATGCTCGCTCACTTCAATCTCTAATTCTGCTATCTTTGAGTGGATTTGATTAACTTCAGAGTGCATGGATGAGTACATGTTTGCAATCACTTGCTCGTTCATCGGTTCCTTGCTACTTCTGTCCGACATCTCTATCTTTTTCCTTCTCTCTGAACACACAAAAAAACAAGTTGAAATTTTCAAGGAATGTAGAATTAATTACCAACTATATAAACGATAATCTGTTAGATTTATATTTCAATGTAATGAGTTGTTGCAATCCCTAACTCATTTGCATGGTTGAATACAAAACTATTTCCACCTTAATAGAGATTAGAGTTCAGATCAACTAGACATCAATCATCTTCTAAACAAACCCTCCTCATGGCCACATTCATCCTCTTTACAATGCTCAGAAAAACAATTCAAGTAGGGTAGTTTAGATAATTTAGAACAATTAACGAACTTACTGTAAACTTTCCTTTAAATTAATGCAAACTTGCAAAGTAACTTCCCTAAAAAAAAATGGTCAGAAAAACTTCTAGGAAAAGATGGTATTTTACAGAAACGAATAGTTAACTGAATTGGGGATTTCACTTTGCCGATAATCAAATAATGGATTAAATTCTGGAATTTCCCATATGACCGTTTATGCAATGAATGTGCATGTGAATAAGAAACCTGGGTTATAATAGATTATGGGAGATGAAATAGACTCATTACGGGAGTTTTTGAACTCTCAAATTGAAAAAAAACCAAACATTCTGCAGAGGCCTAAAATCGATTTTAAATTATAACATTCTTGTAGATGGATTTTGGGAATTCCAGGAGTAAAATAATAATAGAAATCTCACCGATGAAGAGAGTTTGAGAGGACTAAAATGAACACGACATCAAGATACCGAGAATCCGAAGACTCGATGAGGATCAGAGTCCGGAGATTAGGATAGATGATGGCTGGTCGTCGATCGGACTATTGGGTATTAGGGCTATTAGGTATTTAAGTTTCTCGGACTGAATTCTCTTCTCTATTTTTAATACGAAAATATCGTTTTGTCCCTTCCTTTTTATCTTTATTCTAAAATCATCCACTAAATATTTGATAAATATTAGCTTGTGACTTGTAGAATAAATTAATATCACGACAAATATAAAAATGTAAACATTTAGATTTTTTTCTTTTTTGTTCAAAACTTATATATATAGGAGCCGCTTTTGGTCCGGTTCTCGTCGGTGCGGTTAGATGCGTCGGCGAGAATTTCACCGACTCTATTCGTCGAACGTCACGTACTTCACTTCGGACGGTTCGCCGCACCTCCGGATGGTTATTAGGCGGTCGTGAACTTCACCGGACTGGGTGAAGTTTGTCCTCCACACCGTAGGATGACATTTCCTCGTCATCGAGGACACTACCGCACTGGGTTTCCGGTGCGCACGGTTCGCCGCACCGCACCTATAAAACCCAGTGTATATATATATCCACTCCGTTTCAAGAACGAAACATCGGATGGACCGTATTTTCCATCCGACGTTTGTATTGAGGTACCGCACCACACTGCAAGTCGAAACCACAGTACTTCTGTCATGAGTTCCGATGGGTTCACTACAAGAAAACAGACATTCACCCATGGCCACGATCAGTACGTGGTTTTTTGATCAAATCCGTGGCTAAATTGATTTAACTACATGAATTAGCCACACGTAGGAATATTAATGTACAAAAGATGTTTGAAATTAAGGTTTTCTTCACTCCTTTCTTTCTCAACATTCTCTCTCCACTTGTTTTCTCCTTTTTCTCACAATTAATTAGGGTTTTCATCTCTTTCCTCGCTCATTCTGTACAAGCTGTCGTTTTCTCTTTAAAATCGTGACCGCTCTGTCTTCACGACGTCTACGACCCATCTTGTTTCACAGTTTGTTAGAAGTGTATCGGTCTCACCGACTCGCCCCCTTAATTCTGTCACTTTTGGTCAGACTATGCAGATGTTAATTTGGGGCGACGCCGATGTTATCGGATTTCTTAGACGATTCAATTGGCTTTTCCCGATCGATCACTTCAAAAACCTCGGTTAAAGAAACGTTTATTAGATTCAAAGCAATGGTAGAGAATCATTTGAATTGTAAAATTAATCAAATTCAATTTCAAACAGACAACATGGATGAGTTCGATCCATGGCACTAAGATCATTTTTCGACGAAACTAGGATTCCGCATGGTTGGGCTTTCGGCTCTCCGGTGTGTGTGACCCAAGTCGTAGGCCTAGGCGATTAAACCGACCAATTCGAAGATCTATAATATCTAGCTGCAATTATCAACACCCTCTCTTGTTGGCAAATCAACACCAATCATTCAATATTCTTGGACTTACATTCCATTAATATATGCCCATCTGGAAGATGAGATCAACCGGCCTTCTGGGTTATTGGCAGTGTGGGGATTTCCGCCACATGATATCTAGGACTTCAGTGGCGGATTTTCGCCAGCAATATTTTAAATAGTCACAGACAATTGACGTCAAATGTCGTTCACGCCATATAATCTGTGGTAGATTTTCGTCACCATATAATTTTGGGTTGCCGTGAATTTTTTGATCCGTCACTGATAGTTTTTTTGGTGAAAAATGAAAAGGAAAAATAGATGACCGATCGATTATCATTGACGGTTCGAACGTTTTCCGTTTTCCTGACGGACTTTTCATGACGAATTTCGGCCACTATATATATAAGTTCGACATCTTATGTGTCTTTTCTTGTAGTGCAAATATACGTTAATTTCTTACAGTGATCGAAGCTAAGTATTCTATACTATTTCATCTTGTGTTGCTTTCTTTCTTTCGGCTGCGAGTATTGTTCGCTTCTGCCGGATAGGAGTGAAGCTGATGTCTATGTTTAGCTCATGACATGTTATTATGCGTTGTACCTGTGAAGCCGCCTCAACCTCCCACACAAATGTGTTGATATGAGTTTGGCAGATTGTTGCCGGCTATTGTCTCAGTTCAACCTTATAAGCTTCAGTCTGTCTTTATTGCAAACAGCAAAAAAAAATCACTGTAAATCGGTATAATAGAAACCCTAATAATATTGGATGGGACATGTTATTCAGAGCTCCAGAAATCATAATCATCCTACCCTCCATGGGCAGAAAAGTGAAGAAATTCGCTGTAAATTAACTCACAAGAACAGTAGTACTGGTTATTGATGATGAAGAAGAAGAATCATCCTACCCTCCATGGACAGAAGAGTGAAGAAATTCGCAGTAAATTAAGTCACAAGAACAATACTGGTGATTGATGATGAAGAAGAAGAAATTAATGGTGAAAACTGCATTTGGTCAATGGATTGAAGAGAGTTTCTGTTAACCCACATGTCAATTCATTGATTATTTACTCTACCGATCACTATCTACGTAGCAAGCCAGCCAACCAGCCACTGTTCATATATGGGCATCTACTATATATATATAGTAGATCTCATATTCTCATCTGCATCATGCCGGTAGAGATGGCCGGAAGAGAAGCAGCTCTAGAAGAGCAGAAGAAGAAGATGGGTAGTAAGTCAAATACACAAAGTTCTACTCCGGTGAAGAAGAAACGGAACCTCCCCGGAACTCCAGGCATGTAGCATCTGTAATGATTGACAATCTCTGATTGATGATCATATTGATGTGTATATATATATTGTGTGTGTATGTAGATCCCAATGCGGAGGTGATAGCTCTATCGCCGAAAACACTAATGACGAGGAATAGATTCGTGTGTGAGATCTGTAACAAAGGTTTCCAAAGAGACCAAAACCTCCAACTTCACCGGCGAGGGCATAACTTGCCTTGGAAACTCCGACAGAGAACGAATAGTGAAGTACGGAAAAAGGTGTACATATGTCCGGAACCAAGCTGCGTTCATCACAATCCTAATCGCGCTCTTGGGGATCTCACCGGCATCAAGAAACATTTTTGCAGGAAACACGGCGAGAAGAAATGGCGGTGCGATAAGTGTTCTAAGAAATACGCCGTTCAGTCCGACTGGAAAGCACATTCCAAGACCTGCAGCACTCGCGAGTATAAGTGCGACTGCGGCATCATTTTCTCCAGGTCCATCGTCTTAATCTCTTCCATTTCTCCCCCGACCCGCCGCCGCAGTATACCCATCTACCTGAACTAATTTCAGTTCAGTTCAGTTCGTTCGTTCAACTGTACGAATTGAACAAGGAACATTAAACAAAACAGTACGAATTCAGTGACAGTAAATGCATGTCTGGATTTCTTGTCAACTGTACTCATTAAACTAACAACTGTTGATTATTCCTTTTGCTAACCCTAGCCAGATCAGATGGGTTGATTTATTAAATGCGATTTTGATCTACTGCAGGAGGGATTGTTTCATAACACACAGAGCCTTCTGCAATGTACTGGCGGAAGAGAGTGATAAACTAAAACAGCAGTTGTTATCTTCATTAAGCTCCTCAGGCGCCGGTGTGCTACGTACCAACTCAATCGCCGTCGAGTCATCATCATCATCTACTGCTGTTACTACCTCTTCCCATGGGTCGATGATGATGCCTGTTATGACAACGCACCCCATGTTTTCTACTATTATGTCGACTGGGTCGGGAAGCAGATGTACTACGTCAGCAACGGCGTTGCTACAAAAGGCAACGCAGATGGGTGCAATGACCAGTAGCTCGGTGGACAATGCATGTCATTTCGGTAATGGTTATCGGACTATGTCGGCATCGGCTCAGGTGATGGGATTTATGGGTGGTGCTGATTTGTTTGATGAGTCCGGTGGTGGTTTTGATCATGATGAACTGAATCAGATGGGGATTAGAGGTCGGTATGGTATTGCCGGCGGTGGAGGTGGAGGAGGATCTGGTGGTGTTGCTGGTGGAGATACTTTAACTGTGGATTTCTTGGGTAGAAGGAAGTGATCATATCAGCCCATAGGAAGACTTCGAAATCGATCTCAGCCGTTCGTCTAATGGTTTTTTTTTTTTTTTTTTTTTTTTTTGCAACCGGTGTTACCCGGTGACGTTGTTTGGAAAATAATTATTGAATAAAAAGAAAATCACTTTTTACCTTCATTGTCTTCTCCCTCCTCTCTCATTCTGTCTCGTTTTCATTTACAACCTTTCTCAAAACCCTACCAGGAGCTTTAATTCCATCGAAACCATAGATGAAAAGGTGTGATTAAATTTTTTTGATAAGTACCTCTATACAGATGTAGAGTTGTCAAACTCCGGATGATATAACAGAACTACATAATATATTATCGGATAAATTTAAATGAAAATATACAAAGTAAGATTCAAATCCTGAATCTTACTTTATAGTTTCTGAGACCAATGAACAAACCTTAAAGAAGTAATTAGCAAGCAAGGAGTGTCTATAATTAAGAGTTAAACTCTGGACATGGACTTGGTTGAAAATAATAAAAGAATAAATACTTACTGACAATTTGACCACCGAAAGAGCAAACGAAATGTGAGATCTGCAAGGGCTAAAATGCAATATGTTCAAGTTAAAATAAAAGAACGAATGGGCCAATTATATGTAGAAGTCCAGCAGTGTATATCGGGCGGCCCAAATAGAAAATATCTGTTAGTTAAATAATTAGTTAATAGTTAGTTGAGTAATTTCATTGTAATGATAGTATAAATACAGTTTAACATTAACAATGAAAATAATACGAAATTTACACTGATTGGTTTATTGTAAACTACCGGTTTATTTTAGTTTGCAATCAAACCCCGAGTTCTTTTCCCCCCTTCTCTTCACGAGCGACGACTCCGGCAGACTACTACTCTTTCTGATCAGGTGTCTTCGGCAGCGCGCACCCTCCATGCGATTTAACATGGTATCGGCTAGAAAGACCAGCCACGCTTCCGCATCAAAGTCCGAACATTCCAGCGAAGAACGAACAGAATCCGGCTCCAGTTCGACGCCGACCATCCCCTCCACTGTAAAATCGATTCTTCATTCTCCGACACGCCAAAGTCCTCCAATTCCACTAAGGCATCGTCGAAAATCAACCCATCATAGAACCCATCACTCATCTCACTCAAGAAGATCGAGAAAGTCTCACCACACATCGGCGCTCAACAATAGGGATTCAGTCTATTTCCTGAATTCCGACGACCACCCTGGAGCCCTAATGGTTTCAGACAAATTGGTAGGTGTGTCCAATTATACTACATGGGCTAATGCCATGAAACTATCTCTCATTTCTAGGCGAAAAATTTCCTTCATAAATGGAAAAATAAAGAAGCCCGAGAGTGTTGATGATAAAGATTACGAGGCATGGGAGACGGTCAATGGACTGGTGCTGTCTTGGATAGTAAACGGGTCATCTCCGCAGATCGCTTCCACTTTAATGCATACCGACACGGCTTATGCAGCCTGGGCAGATTTGCAAAAGAGATATAAGCAAAACAATGCCCCAAAATACAATCAAATAAGGTATGAGTTAAATAATCTTCTTCAAGGCAATAGCAATGTGATTGAATATTATGACAAATTTAAGACTTTATGGAATCAAAAAGTAGAGTTAGATGATTGCGATTTCTGTGATAGATGTACCCCAAAATTCAATGAAAAATTGGAGAAAGATAAGATTCATCAGTTCCTTTTGGGACTAAATGAAGAGTTTAAAGCCCTAAGAGGGCAAATCCTTTCTTATGATGAGTTGCCTACCATGAATAGAGTTTTTTATTTGGTAACTCAAGAGGAAAAACAGAAAACAGATTTTAGGAAAAAGACTCCTAAAATGGAATCATCTGCATTTTTTACTAAGAAAGTAAATGAAAAAGAAGAAGAGAAAGGAACATATAGTAAAAGTGGTAAAAAATTAGACTCTTTCAAATATTGCGACAATTGCAAGTTTTATGGTCATATTAAGAAGGAATGCTTCCATATAATAGGATTTCCAGAAAGAAAAAAAGATTGGAAGAAGCAAAACAAGAACAAAAAGGCTAAATATGAGAATGCAAATCAAGTCACAAATCAGGCCACAACTTCTGCCCAAACAACCTTGACAAATGAAGAGCTCCTCATACTAAAAGACTTTGCAAACAAGTCCAATGGTATGGAATATTTTTTTAATGCATTGAATTTCAAAAATAAATATTATGCTTATAATGCAATAGATCTTAATAAAGAATGGATTGTAGATACTGGTGCTTCCCAACACATGACTGGGAACCTCAAGTATTTTGATAAGCTTCCAACCAAGAAGCAAGAACATTTTGTCACCATTCCTAGTGGTGAAATATGTAGGGTAAAATCCACCGGAACAACAACCCTTTCTAAAGACTTAAAATTAAGAGATGTGCTATATATCCCTCAGTTTAAAGTTAATTTAATTTCAGTAAATAAATTGACTTCAAATAGTGATTTAGAAGTATTATTTGATGCTGAAAAATCCTTTTTCAGGGAAGCAAATCAGGGAAAGTGATTGGAAAGGGCAGATACCAAGATGGGCTCTACTTATACAACTCAAACTCCAATCCCACTTCTGAATTTGAAAATACAACCCTAGATTCCAGAATTTGGCACAATAGGCTTGGACACATCTCTTCTCAAAAGCCGATGTGCTAGTCAAAAATAAAGAAATAGATTGTTTTTCAAATAAAAATGTTGTAAAAACTATTGACTCAAGTTTTTGTAATAAGAATATATCAAACAAGTTTTTTTTAGATAAAGATTATGAAATTTGCCTTCTCTCCAAACAAACTAAACTTAAATATACAAAAAGCATATCAAAAAGCAATTATTTGTTTGATTTAATACATGTAAATATTTGGGGTAAATTTTCAACAACTAGCCATGAAGGATATGAATATTTTCTCACAATAGTTGAGGATTTGAATAGAACAACATGGGTCTACTTAATTAAAAACAAATCCATGGCTTATGAATGCATCAAAAGATTCATAACAAAGGTTAAGAATTTTTTTTGCAAAAATATAAAAATCATAAAGAGTGACAATGGGGGAGAGTTTAAATCTGAAAAATTCAGAGTTTTATTAGAAAATCATGGCATAATACACCAACTTACTTGCACATATAATCCTCAACAAAATGCAAGAGTTGAGAGAAAACATAGATGCTTGCTTAATATAGCTAGGGCACTACATATACAAGCTAACATACCCCTAAAATATTGGGGAGAGTGTATATTAGCTGCAACATTCCTAATTAATAGGATTCCATCCAAAATACTAGAAAACAAGACTCCCTATGAAATCTTACATAAACAAAAACTCAAATATAATGTTTTAAAAACTTTTTGATGTTTATGTTATGCAACTACACACAATAGAGAACACAAGTTCTCACCAAGAACATTTAGAGGAGTATTCATGGGATATCCTCCTAATATAAAAGAATACTTAATACTTGAAATAGAAGACCAAAAATTTCACATAAGTAGAGATGTGGTCTTTAAGGAAGATATTTTTCCTTTTCATGAAATAAAACCCAAAACACAACAAAACGAATTGATGGGTATTTTTTCATCACAAAGAGACTTTTATGAAGTAATTCAGACCACCTCCCCTGGGTCTAAAACAGTCCAAGAAGAAAAATCAGAAAATACTGAAAAATGCTCGAAGAGCATTAAAAATAAAATAAAAATGGAAAATGGATCAGACATGACTGGTAATGACCAGACTGATCCTAAAACCATTTTAAAAACAAAACATGAATCAGATATAACTGGCAATACCCAGCTTGATCATGATAAAAATTGTAAAACAAGAAATGACCCATTCTGCAACACAGAACAACCATTTTTTGAAGAAAACAACCAAATTCAGAATTTTTCCCATATTCAAGGAGAACAAAAGAAAACTCTTTCAAAACAACAAGAAAACAGGAAAAATTCACAATATGATGAACAACATATTCAAATTGAAATAGAAAACTGCATTCCAAATCAAAATACATCAAATTTTGAAAAAAAAGCAAAATTCAAACAGGGAATGAAATTTGTACATCAATTACTGAAAAAAAAAAATATAATAGAAACAGGGAATATGCTTTTAAACCAAAACCAAAATGAATTTTCCAAACCAAAATGAATTGGATTTTGAAAAAAATGCCCAAATTGAAACAGGGAATGTTTTGACAAATCAAATTCCCACAAAACAAAAAACAAGACTAGGAAGAGTCATAACAAAACCAAACAAATACAAAGATTTTTATTTGGAAAATGATGAAAATTATGCAAATAAAATCAAATATCCTATGAGTAATTATGTATCCTACCATAGGGTAAATAAGAAACATAAAGAGTTTCTAAAACAAATTACGAGCCACAATGAACCAAATACATACAATGAAGCTTCAAGTGATCCAAAATGGGTCGAAGCAATGAAAAAAGAGATGGAGGCACTCATCTCAAATAAAACCTGGATATTAACTGAACTTCCAAAAGGAAGGAAGTCAGTTGGCTCAAAATGGATATATAAAATAAAATACAAGTCAGATGGAGAAATAGAGAGGTACAAAGTCAGGCTAGTAGCCAAGGACTTCTCTCAGAAAGAAGGCTTTGATTTTTATGAAACTTTTGCTCCAGTTGCAAAAATGACAACAATAAAAATACTAATTGCAATTGCTGCACAAAAAAGGTGGAACCTTTACCAAATTGATGTAAACAATGTCTTCCTTCATGGAGACTTGCATGCGGAAGTATACTTAAGACCACCTCAGGGAATGCTCCAAGAAGGAGACAAGAGAGTCTGTAAACTCAACAAATCCTTGTATGAACTTAAACAAGTCTCTAAGAACTGATTTGAAAAACTCAAAACCACACTAGAAGATTTTGAATTCATACAAGCAAAATCAGATTACTCTCTCTTTATAAGAGAGAAAAATGAAAACATAGTCTACCTTGTGGTTTATGTAGATGATATAATCATCACAGGTAGTAATGAAATAGAAATAAGCATCTTAAAAGTTCAATTAGAAAATAAATTCAAATTGAAAGATCTTGGAAAGCTAAATTACTTTCTGGGCATAGAAGTATCATACTCTAGTGAGGGCATTCTTTTATCACAAAGGAAGTATGCTTTAGGCATACTTGAAGAAAGTGGTCTCTCAGGAGCCAAAGAGTCTAAGATACCCATGGAAAGGAACATAGATTTAAAAAATGATACTTCTGAAGCCGTTAAAGATCTCACATTCTATAGAAAAATAGTTGGGAAACTCATATACTTAAACATCACTAGACCTGATCTCAGTTTTGCAGTGCACTGGCTAAGCCAGTTTATGAGTGAGCCAAGAGAGGTTCATTTAAAAGCATTATTTAGGGTGTTAAGATACCTGAAAAATGCTCCAGGTCAAGGGTTGTTATATAAAAATAAAGAGAATATGAATATAAATGGTTTTTGTGATTCTGATTGGGCCTCATGCCAAATCACCAGAAAGTCAGTAACTGGATTTTGCCTCATGCATGATTGAGGATTCAATAGTCTCTTGAAAATCCAAGAAACAAAATGTCACCTCTAAATCCTCATGCGAGGCAGAATATAGAGCAATAGCTCATACAGCCTGTGAAATCATCTGGTTTCATCAGTTACTCAAGGAAATGAAAATTAAAAATCAAACACAAACACCACTATATTGTGATAATAAATCGATAATTCATTTAGCTAATAACCCTGTCTTTCACGAAAGGACAAAGCATGTAGAAATTGATTGCCACTTTATAAGAGATCTAATAACTCAAGGGACAATTAGCCTTAGGCAAATTGGAACAAAATACCAATTAGCTGATATGTTCACCAAACCATTGGGTGAGAAAGAAATTACTTTAGCCTCTGCCAAGCTTGGAATACTTAACATATATTCCAGAGCTTGAGGGGAGAGTAAAGAAGTAATTAGCAAGCAAGGAGTGTCTATAATTAAGAGTTAAACTCTGGACATGGATTTTGTTGAAAATAATAAAAGAATAAATACTTACAGGCAATTTGACCACTGAAAGAGCAAACGAAATGTGAGATCTGCAGGGGCTAAAGTGCAATATGTTCAAGTTAAAATAAAAGAACGAATGGGCCAATTATATGTAGAAGTCCAGCAGTGTATATCGGGCGGCCCAAATAGAAAATATCTGTTAGTTAAATAATTAGTTAATAGTTAGTTGAGTAATTTCATTGTAATGATAGTATAAATACAGTTTAACATTAACAATGAAAATAATACGAAATTTACACTGATTACGGTTTATTGTAAACTACCGGTTTATTTTAGTTTGCAATCAAACCCCAAGTTCTTTTCCCCCCTTCTCTTCACGAGCGACGACTCCGGCAGACTACTGCTCTTTCCGATCAGGTGTCTCCGGCAGCGCGCACCCTCCATGCGATTTAACAAACCTTACCTTTTTTTAAAAAAAAGTTAAATTTCATTAAAAAAATAAGGCTAATACTCAGTTTACAAAATAGAGTATAGAAATAAAAACAGAAGTAAAAGAAAATGAGCAAGAAGTTCATTAACTTTCTTTCATTAGCTATGTAGTCTAGTTATATAGTAAATAGATACGTTATCTCAGGAAGTTGGTCTCTCATACTTTCATCATAGATGTCTCCAAAGGGTGACAACAACTCTTTTTGTAATACACTGAATCAAAGAAGAGACTGATGTCTTTAATGACCTCCTTAAGGGCTACCTCAAGAGTCTTACTAATGTGTTGTCTATATTTTTTATTTCTTTTCGTCTATATATGTCACGACAAACAAGCTAATCTTACTTTGCAAGTATGATTGAATTAAGTTTTTACTATAAGTTTTCAAATATTAAATCTCACCTGGAAAAACACTAATTACACAAATAGCTTGAACAAGCTTCAATTGATCACGGTTTTTATGTGTTCAGGATTCAATTGTCTTTTTGCTTCTGTATGTAATTTTGATTACATTTTCACTAACTAAGATGTAATGTACAAATGATATATCATATGATACACACACAAACGATATATACGATGAGAATTGAGAAGATCATGACATGGAAAATCTTCTCTTTTTGGGCCTGGCAGCTTTAGCAACATGCTCAACAATAGCAGAAGTGTCTTTAGAAGTAAAATGATTTCTGAGTTTTTCAAATTTCTTGGAAATGGTCGATAAGAACTTATTGGGTTTCTTTGAACTGGAACTGGATTGTCCTTTTTCCAACTGCGAAACGTGCGCCTTCATCTTGTCAAGTTCTAATTTAAGTGCCACGTTTTCCTTAGCAAGTGACGTGTCCACTTTGATGCGTCCACGTAGTGTTGCCACGTCATTATCCACCATGCTCATATTGTCCAATCCAGCACTGGTTAGTTTCAGTTGGTCGTAATAGAGAGTTTGGAGAAGTATTTGCATCGGGAGTCGTTTGTTCTTGGAAGCGTGAAGTCGTGCCTCGTATGATAGTTTCAGTGGATCCATCACGCTGCACGTTTTCTCCTTCTCTAACTCATCCAGATCTGGATGTGCCTTCAGGTAGATATCGACGGCTCGGTATAGATCGTCGTCGAATCTTCTGACTGTCGTCGGAAATATTCCGGCGATGGTGACGAATTTCGAAACGCTGAGATTCTCGTCTGTTGCGATATCTCCGACGTATGAATCTACTGTCCTTACGACTGTCTGCATCGATTTCGAAGTAGAGATCAAAATGTCGTTACCTCCGTGTGCTTTCCGTTCCTTATCGACGAATCCTGATAGGATTTGGAATATGCTCACTAGACCGACGATATTTTGCTTATTGTAATCTAGTGAGATGGTTAGAAGATCTCCGACGACGGCTTGATCGAGAACCTCCGCGATCGCCCTCTCCAGTTTCTCATGAGTGGCGGTTGAGGAGTTGAGGAAGATGGTTGCGCGGAGGAGGCAACATAGGAACCCGATCGGTAAGGTGATGTCGAGAGGGAGGATGGATATTAGGGATTCGAGGAATGTTTTTTGGGAGATTGAGGAAGCGGGAGGGGAATCGCAGTACTGGGAAGGGGGTAATAGATCGGCGAGGGATTGCTGAGCATAAGCGGTGATGGCAATCGATAGCGTCCTCGAATTCGCCCCTCGAAAACGCATGGATGTGATAATCTTATGAAGAAACACCGGACAGACGACCGACAACTCAAACGCCCACCATATCGGCGGTGATCGAGTCGGGAAATTCGACTCGTTGCACGCTTTCAACGCAACTACGTCGACGCATCTCTGTACGATCTTCATATCTTCAGCCAGAGGAAGAAATCTTTCGCAAGATCTCAACGTCGTCAGACTACTCAACAGATCAATCAACGCCGCCTTTTTCAAAAACTCATCAGCCCTGGTTGCTAGATTATCCTCACACCATTCTTCAGTCATCTCAAGATACTTCGCAGCGCACAGTAACTCCACCACGTTGCCAACCGTTATCTCGAAGTTGATGCCATAGCAGAACTTGACCGCCTTCTCGAAAGCCTCTGCTCCTCCCGGTATATCTGAGAAGAGTAAGATCTTCGATGCTGCATCGGTATCGGTACGATCTTCTGTGATCTTTCTCCTTATCAGCCCACTCTTCATCGCCAGATTATTCGACTGTACGAAACAAAATCACCTACACAATCAGAGATTCATTCGACTGTAAGAAACAAAACTGAACAGCTCCGATCGGTTTACCTTGTGTAGGTTAAATTTGACATCTCCGATGACGACAATAAAATCAGCTGGTGGTGCATCATCTTCCATTGTTGAGCTTTGCTGAAAGACAATAAAATCAGCTCGTGGTGCATCATCTTCCATTGTTGAGCTTTGCTGAAAGACAATAAAATCAGCTGGTGGTGCATCATTTTCCATTGTTGAGCTTTGCTGAAAAATGCAGGTTTGTTTGATTCTTCTAATTATTTGGGGTATAAAAAGAAAACTTTTCCTTCCATAATTTCTTGTATATAACAAATATGAAAACTTCTTCTTCCATTTGATATTTTATTATTTCTGACATGGTAAGTGCCATGGCCACATCTATAAACTGTTAATATTTTCCTTCACAATCATTGAAGTCTTAACGGATAATGTGGTGGAGCCCACTGTAATCCACTGACCAATGACTTGTGGTCTCTAAACTAATAAACTATGCAGAAAATGGTGACACTTTTGGAGCGTTTCCACACTTGTAGAGAGTTTTACAGGCCACACTGGAATTTAAGAAATCAGTCAGCATCTAAAATAATTGAAGTTATAGTGATCTAATCTACTAATCAAGCAAGCATATATATGGAGTCAGGATCAAGTGCGACCTGACCAACATCATCTGGTACTGGTGGTCAAAAATATATCTGATGGTCTAGATGAATAAAAACAAAATTTGAAATTATGAACCATATAAATTATAATGCAAGGAATTATCATTATTCAAGTCATTCCAAAGTTTAGAAATGGCAGTGAACATTCTGTGATTGTTCTAAACAAAAAAAGAAGAAAATAGGAAACTAAAATCAGCAATGGTAAATTTTAAAGAAAAACGTGAAACAGTATATCAGAAGGAAGAGAGAAACCACCTTTTGAAGCTCTCTTCTCTCTTATGTTGATCATTTATTTTGATCTCTGAAAACAAAGAGATATGATGACATAAATGTCAGATGAGTTGAAAATTATATATTCGTCTATTGGCTCTTCTTTTCGTTGTCCAAAATTTTGAGCTCTTCTTCTTGTTGTTTTCTTTCTGCTTCTCTGACTTCATTTTTTAAATCTTCCTCGTCCTCCTTTTGATCAAGCTCATCAAATTCCTTCTCAGCAGCCATGGCTTTTACTATAGGATCTCTAAGTTCAAAAATCAAACCACCTCCAACACTATATTCTTTTTCATCACCCACTAGAAATATACGTTGATCAGGTCCTGTGGCCATGGGAACGTCAACGGCAAGCAACTTTATGTCGTACTGCAAAGAAACAAGTAAATAACATAAGTAGCAAAAATATCAATCTTAAGATACAATGAAAATTGAAAATTACTAGCTGCGCTGTGAAATCCAATCACTGAATCAGTAACCCACTCATAGTTAAGAGTAATAATCATAATTCATAACAAACATTCAGAAGAGATTTTTTTAGAGTAATTTTTTCATTAATAATGAAAGAGTAAGCTATATACTATAGCAGTATAGCTTAACCAAATAGTTCTAACTTTTATACACTAATGACCATAATACCAAACTACTAGTGGTATACAAAAATGCTATCATAAAGCCTACTCAAACACAGCCGTGCAATGAACACCCTGCACCCATTCCTATATGAGTAAGCCCCAACTATCTTTTACTCTACTATTGGTTAATTTGGTTTTACTTTAGTCATGCCAAGAAGAGTGTTCCTAAATACTGTAATAACATCTATCTGGAATATTTGAGACTATGATCAGAAAACAACAATTCAGTTTGGTCCAAAACAATACTCGCAAATTTATACAGTTGGCTAGAGATGATATTAAGAGGTGTGAAATTGATTCCTCATTTTATCTAAAGATGATATTAGACTATTAGTATGTGTGAAATTGAATCCCATTTTAGCCAGAGATATTGGACAAAAGAAACTTAGCCAAATCATTATTCACGGAAAGACTATTAACATTTGGGGACCTCTATCACTTTGCAAAGCCAACCAGAGACATGGTCATGCCAGCAGATCACCAACATCCTGGGCATCCCACCCAAAGTCTTCCCTATCACTTATCTTGATATTCCAATCTCACCAACAAGAACAAGAAGAAATCGAGAAGAACAGGGAAGAATTATCGAAAAAAGGAAAGAATTAAAGAAGATAGGAAATAAGAGAGAGCACATACCTTGGGAATAATTATACATTTTAGGGTCCACCGAATATTTATACTCACAATGTGTTGGGTGGATAATTACACATTGTGAGTTTAAGTCATTTAGAGAGAAAACATTGTGGCCCGAGCTTTCTCGAGGCAATGTTGGGCCTGATCTAAATGGGCAGACTCGCTTCCAATATGCACCCTGTATCATCTATGTAAACTAGTTGTACAGTAACTAGACACCTTGCCTCAGGTGATTAATTTCCCATACTTCCATAGTTGATGTCTCCAAAGGATGACAACAACTCTTCTTGTGATACTCCGACCCAAAAGAGAGACTGATATCCTTAATTACCTCCTTAAGGATCACCTCAGGAGGCCTACCAGTGTGCTGTTTAAACCCTTTATTTCTCTCTGTCCAGATGTGCCACGACAAACACCCAATGGCATTCCAAAGTAGCCCCAAAGGGAGGGAGTATTGTGTGAATTTTTGTGCAGCCTTCGTAAAATCCCCCAATCTTATATCCGGGCTTGATTGGGTAGGAACTGACATATCCACGAGCCTCCAGAAGGATAAGTTTAAGTGCTCAGCCAACGGAATTAGGATAGACCTGGAATAAAAACAGTTGAAGAAGAGGTGACTTCTAGATTCCTCCTTCAGATTGCATAATAGGCAAGCAGGAGGAGACACCATAATTTTTCAGACGATCATGCTTGCCAGCACTTTCAGACATTGGCCAGGTTAGGCGGACCCGGTTGGATCCGTTTAATAATTAAAAAACCTTAAAAAAATAATTAAAAATCGGGAATAGGTTTTTTCTTCATATTCTCAATTTTCCCAGGTGTAGTTCTCCCCTCTGCAGACCACCGACGAGCTTCCCTTCCAAAGAGCACCTCTGACGAACGTTGATCAGAGCTCTGGCGAGCACTAATCCGGCGAGCACTAATCGAAATCCTCATCCAATCTTCTCTGACGGGCAGTGATTAAAAAATCCTGGGCATTTATTGTAAAATTTTACTATGCTTCATGTGACGCCTAGGCATCTTTGGCGTTCATGCGAACAACTCCATCGCATGAATGCCTACTCGCATGTAAAACCGTGGGAGACACTTGCACTCTCCAACTCTTTAGTTTCCTGAAAATGTTTAAATGATAACATTTCACCCTCCACATGAAGATAGAGAATTTTGTTGGCATATTTGACGAAATTCCCTTGGCTTAATAAGTCTTTATGACTTCTATCTCTGATGCTTTCCATAATTTCCTCTAACTTATTTATAGGAGTACAAGATCTCCAAACTACAATGCTATTAGTTCTACAATCCAAATATTTATCTATTACATTCCTTTTTGAGATGAAAGCTTTTCAGAAATGCGAATCCACAGTAGGTTCGATTCGAATATCCCTAAGTGCCTTCCCCTTAATACCACTCTTATCCCTAAGTGTGAATCCCATAGTACCAGGATAGTATCACTCTTGTCCCAATACTGTGAGGCCCTTTTAATGTTGGTTAAAGACTTGGGGTAGTGATAATAGGGAGATCTCTAACCCCTAAACCCCCTTCAGCCTTGGGAAGAATCATTTGGGACTATGGAAATATGGGGTCCTTTTTCTTCCATCCCATATAAATTTATAGACCAATCTTTTTAGCAACAGAGTCAGGGAAAACCATGCCTTGTGCCCAATAGGTATACTTTCCACCTATTATCCAATTAACTAGTTGTATTCTACCTCCATATGAAAGACATTTTGCACTCCATCTTGCTAAAACTGCATCTATCGGTTGGATGAGTTTCCAACATTGCCCAAACGATTTCTTCTTTCCCGTGATTGGGAGACCAAGCCATCAATGTTATGGGTAGACTTTTAAAAAAATATCCTAAGATATTGTGAAGGGATTGGTCTTCCACACATACTTTCGAGAAGGTGGAGGAACTCTTATTCATATTTACTTCCAGTCCCTAGAGGGATTGCTTTATTTCAGCCTAAAAATGTTGAAAACCATAAATCAGTTCAAGTTTGACTTATGGTTTAAAATCTTAGTTACAATTCAAATTAGCACCTCTTAGGAAGCCTACACTACAAACATTTTTATTAATGAAGTTTTACTCAATACCCTGTACGAATTAAACAACCTTGTTTTCCAAGCATTTCTAGGAAAATAGATTCACGTATTGATCATTATCTTGGTCACCGTTTATGAATAAAGATGTAACATTTAGATACAGACAATTCATATACGAGTTTAAATCATACCTGTCCTTTCTTCTTCTTGGCTTCAACACTTACAAGACCCCTCCTTTCAGATCCTCGAATAGGAAATATTAGAAAACATCTCTTGCCTCCAAGCTTCAGCTTAAAATTTTTAATTTTGGGTCCACCTCCTGACATTATATATGCCCTAACATCTGTTCCAGCAAGAGGAGCACCCATTACTTCAAGCATCCCAGCAGATGTATTCAGCCTTCTCATTGCGATTCTATAAATCTTGTCAGGATTAATAGTGAATCTAGAACGAATAAATAAACCCTGAAACACACAGAAATTTAAATTATCCTTCCTAGATAAAATTTCTTTGCTCGAACAATAACAATTGCTAATGTTTGGTTAGTTGGAAATCTTAAAAAACAACGTGCTCACAATCAGATAATTTTATCCTTATAAATTAACAAAATTTATGAGTGATTGTAAATCTGATATCAATAGATAAGTGATAACCCTTTTGAAAATTAACACAAAATCTTTGATGCAATCAACTATTTCTATTGCCATGAACATTTAGTTAGTCACAAAAAAACATGAACATCTGTTTGGTGGGTATTAAAATAATAAAATCCAATATTAACATTTGAAAATGGTTGAATAGAGAAGGCTGGCTACTGGCTAGAGGCACAAGTCAGAAAAATCATGCATTCATGTGATCGATCAATTTTGCTAATATCTGAAAAGAATCAAAGAATGATTTTAAGTTTTATCAGAACAGTCTTCTCAATATTCCCTTTGTTAATTTGACAAAAATATCATATTCTTTCATATTAAAAAGATAGGAGTCTAAGGGATCGTTGATTGTGCATTTATGTCACCACATTGTTGAGATTAACATTTAACAGCAAAGAAGATACAAATTCATACGAAAAATGTAGGCACTGGTGTCAAATAGTTAAATAAACCATAGAATTCTGAACTCAATCATAAAACACTCACAGCAAAAGACACCATTGCAGCCGCCAATGCAAGAAATCCGTACTTAGCCATACCTTCCGAGAGCCCAACGAAAGTACTCGCAATCCCAAACATGATCCTCCAAAGCAAAATACAAACACCAACCCCAACTGCTCCAACAAGCAGGAGGTAATTTCTCTTCCAAAACGCCTCCACATGCAACCCCGCTGCTTTCCTGTACTTTTCTACAACGGAACCAACGGCCGCCATCGGCTTGGCCGCAATCGACTTCACAGAAACCAATCCCTTACCCGAACTGAAAAACCTAATCCCTAACCCTTTTACGCCGATCCCGAACCCCCCCGCGTCCCTCGACATCCGAAGGTTGGGTCCCAATAAAGAAGAAGAATTCATTCCCGAAGCATTGGTAGAAGGTTTGGAGATAATTCCACGGGAAGACAATCTTCTCCATAGTTGGCATGGAGCAGATAGGTCCGACGGTGGAGCCGCCGAAGATGAGGTCGATGAAAAGGTGCGGGTTGGATTAATGAGATGGGCGATGGAGGACGATGAGGACGATGAGGATGATGAGATTCGAGATGGAAGAGTGTAGAAGGTTTGGGAGTGGAATTTGTGGATTGCGCGTACGAAGAGCTTCCTCGCCGGATTCGACATTTTAGCGCATCAGGATTCAGAGAGGAAGTGCCGGAAAGTGAACGACTGTCGTCAACTAACTAGTCATTGTCGTCATGTCGTATGATTTCGTAAAAACTGACTGGTAAGAAATACGTCTAAAATATTGGGTTTTTTTGCAAAGATAGATAATTTTCAGAAATAGAGAGAACATAACTAGAATTTTTACAAGTCCCGTCCAATTAGAAGTGTTGCTCACCTACTACATTAGGTTCGTAACCAATAGTCATTGCGGTGTGAGTGGTCGTTTTGTTGTGTCAGAGGCTCTGAGATCCACGATGTGTATTTTACGTCAAGTCTTCAGAAAAAAATCAACGATTATAGCTAGGTAATCGACGATTGATTCATATTTCTTAATAGGAGTGAAGATGAATAATGGAGGGAAAAGATGGGAAATAGGGAGGCTGCTTCAGCTAGTAGTTTGGATGTAAAACTTTTTTCTTAATTCAATTGATAAATGAAACAGTACCAGCGATTTTGAGTATATAGGGTTATTACAATACAGAAAATATCACAAGCACTCATCATATGGTCATCCGATCTTTCCATTCCACATCTTAGAAGTCCGTCCTTTTATTATTATTTTATTCAATTTGTGCATATATCTTCATGAAGCCCTTTACAATTTGTATTTTCCTACTAACAACATGTATCTATCTACTTTTACCTACCTCCCTAGCTTTTTACCTTCAATGTTTTTTCCAATATACTACCATTTCCTTATTACCATCTCTTAAATCTCCTAAATTTATGCATTGGTTGTTCTTTATTATAATCTCATAATTGTACTATATTAGTTGTCTTCTATTATAATTTCGTTAGTCTCGTTAATCTGTGTAGTCGTAGTCCCTTAATAAATTCTTCTACGTTATTACCCTCTCGTGTGTCTCTTTTATCTTTGCAATCGTTGTTCGACCTATTTACAATCTTTCTCTACATTTTTAATCGTTGTTTCAATTCACAATCTTCATCTTTATTCGTTGGTCTTTTCTCTACGTCTTCTTTACATTCCAAATCTTCCTTAATAAATTTTTATACGTCTTTTTTTCTTATTATCCTCTCGTATGTCTCTTTAATCTCTCTAATCGTTGTTCCTATTTACAATCTTCTACGTCTTATCTACATTTCTAATTGTTGTTGCTCTTTACATGTTCCTGAAGTCGTTAAAATCATTGTTCCTGAATTGTTTGAAACCGTTGTTTTTTAAATGGTCTCAATCAATGTTCCTAAAATGACTTCAATCAATGTTCCTGAAATGTTGAAACTGTTGTTCTTGAATTAGTTGATACCGTTGTTTTTAAAATGATTTCAACCAATGTCCCTTAATTGGTTGAAACCATTGTTTCTGAATTGTTTGAAATCGTTATTCTTAAATGTTCTCAACCAATGTTCCTAAAATTGTTTCAATCAATGTTCTTGAAATGTTGAAATTGTTGTTCCTGAATTCTGATGAACAAAACCAATAAACATCGGGGATGTATGATTATTGATTGGGTGTGAAAATTCTTCCATGCAAAAAATGAAACTACAACGAAGGCAAGGAAATTAGAGCAGTGATTAATGACAACGATTTTGTTATAATAAACATACAATATGAAAGATTTAATACTAAAAAAGATTGAGATAAAGCCAATGGAATCAAATCCAATAAAAAAACAAGAAAGCAAACAACAATTCCTTCAATAATCCGATAATAACAAATACATCTCCATTTGTTAAAAACACCGACCAAATGGTGGATAGGTAGAGTAAATCAATTTCTAATTTCAAAAAATAGTTAGATTCATCATCAGAACTCAGAAGTTATTGTGAAATCTGAAAATATCATAAGTTACAAGTTATTGTATGCTTGTAACCCATAAAATCTGAAAATATCGTAAAATAATCAACCCCTGGCTAGTTATGCATGCTTGTAGCCAGAACTTCAATTGAAGCAAGAATTGTAAAAACCCTAAATCAAACCATGAACAGAAAAAGGGAGGGAGGGGGAAAAGAAACAAAAACTCACCTTCATCCCAAGGCATGCGTGTCATCAGGGCTACAATTTCCCAAAAATAAAAATAAAATGAAGGAAATGAAATGAAAACAGAAAAAAATCAATGAAAAATAAAATTTCCCAAAAATACCTCCCCCCCCACCAAAAAAAATGAAACAAATCCCAAAACAAACAAGAACGGACAACAGATCCTGCTGATCCCCGCTGATCCCCGCTGATCCCAGCAGGCGGAAAATGCTGCAACCGTTTGAAATCCCTCATCAACCTCTTTCTTAACGGGCTCGACATCGATCCCACTCCTTCTCTCTCCCATGGAGAATGGAACGTACCAGAAAACGAGAAGAGTGTGGGTGTGGCCTCTAAGGAACGGACGCGACAAACGGGAACAGACGAAGACTGGGAGCAACATCGGTGAGTGTGAGAAGAATGAAAGGAAAAGAAGAAATATCAAATATATGATCGTACAAGGGGTGTGGGTGTGGCAGTTGTCACATCCACAAAAAATCAAATTTTCACTCATAAACGTACTATCTATCTCTTATCTATGATTGACTCCTACAAAATTAGTCAGTAATTCAACAAAAAATCATCATTACACTCACAAACGGTCTACATTCATCCACAAATAATTATCCAAATCGGATGGCTGGGAAGGAGCGCTTTTGAGCTCATTTAAAAAGAGCGCTTCCGATTTTTATTCTATTACAATTATAAAGACTAGAATACCCTCATTCACTTAACTAATTATAAAAACTAGAATACCCTCTACTAACTTAACTATTAACTAAATAACCAAACACCAAATAACCCCCATCGTCAGATGAATTGCCTTGTGGTGAGACATGTCTGATTACGTCAGTCATTCCCAGCAACGTCTTTCAACAAGGACTAGGGTTCCGTCGCTTTATGCCGGACTCCCGGAGAGATCCACGGTGCGGTGCAAGTGTCTACGTCAAGTACTCAAGGCAACACCTGGGAATCGCCGACTGGGACTACCAAGTCGCCGATTTCAGGGGTGCATCGCCGACTCCAAACAGGGCACTCGGGTCTGGTAGACCGAGGACCTGGCCATAAAGGAGTGGGCGACTCCACCTCTGAATCGACGACTCTCATACCTGAGTCGCCGATTCCCAGCCGTTATTTGGGAGAGCCCACGTCATTATGACACCATTAATTGGGCACCATAATGGAGTGGGCCCCACGCTAATGAATGGGGAAACGCCCCCAAGGCCCTATAAAAGGGGTCCTTGGGGGTCCTCCACTCCCAGGTCATTCCCACTTGACAGACCCCAACCAGAGCAAACCAAGGAGCCCGAGTCGCCGACTCCCACACCTGAGTCGCCAACTCCCCTCCACTTCTATAGGTACATTGACGTAGAGCGCGCGTCGTGCACTCCAAAGCCTCCGGCCCTCCTCGCAACCCCGCGAGCCTACTGGTAGCAGATTTCGTGCTTCATCAGCTGACGCCGTCTGTGGGACTGTCGAACTACGATATCCCGTCGTAATCGCGAAATTTTCTTCGCAAAGTTCGGCTCGATTTCCTTCCGGTGAATCGCTGACTTTGTGTCAAGGAATCGTCGATTCATACAGGCAATCGTCGACTCCACCCAGTGAGTCGACGATTGCGCGCGGGTTATTCTGCTAGTTAAGAGTGACGTCCACAGCTTGGTTCAAAAAAGGCCATAAGTAGAATCGTCGATTCCACATAGGGACTCGCTGATTTCTTGAGCTTTTTGAGCAAGTGCTGTCAATGCCTTTTGCTCTGGTACTTTCACTTTCATATAGGTTGGATTTTTCATAGAAAATCGTCTATCCTCATCTGAATCGTCGATTCCCACACTGAGTCGGCAATTCCCACACTTAAATTGTCGATTCGGTCATCGTCTTCATTCATCGCTTTGGCTGAATAAGACCACTCATAGCCCAGCTCTTTGACCGAAACGAAAATCTATCGCTTTGGCTGGATTCGCCTCGTCGTTTCGGTAAAAAAAAAGAGTATGGGGCTTTTCGCCTTTTTTCACTTCCAGTGATTCTGTCGGTCCACCTCTGGAATACCCATATCTGATTTTGGGATTCTACGGCCACACATCACGTGAAAAAAGTTTTCTCTACGAGTACAAAAAAGTAGAATTTCCCAACAGTGCAAGGAATTTTTTCTGGGATAGGTCTAAACAGGCATCCCAAAAAACAACCTCTGGCGGTACGATTTTCTGCAGAAAAGTTGCAAAAAATTTGCGATATTTTTTGCTAATTTCAAACTTTGGGGACTAGTAGTACTGCTCAAGGGGGTCACAAAACTACAAAAAAATTTCTGTTTTGTGACACCCGGGGGGCAGGTACCTACCCATAGCTTCCGACACTTCGGAAGAACTTCCACTCGTAGTCTATTGCTTCGAACTGATAGAAGCAACCATCCCATTTATGACTCCTTTTACTAAGGATCATAAAAAGAAAGCTCCCGCTATTGCTACTGAAGTAGGAGCTTCTGGTAGAAGGGTTGGTTCCCGTACTATACAACCTCCAATACACCACTGTCGGCACATGAGGTGCTTTCATCACTCCCATCAAATGGGGGAGTGAACCTAACTCCTGCGCTAGAAGAGAAGTTGATTAACTTTATGGATTCCATAGAAAAAAGAGTTAGCAATCTCGAGAAAGCGAGGGGCAACAAGACCATCATCCGCGAAGGAGCGGGTGAATCTGGGTCTTACTATTCTCCATCTGCGGAGAAAAAGAGGAAATTTCCAGTGCCTCATAAAGCAAAGGCTAGACCTAGCAAGAGTCGCACTGACAAGACTCTTACAACACGGTTTGTGAAAGATCTCTGTCAGAGGCTGGCCGACAATCCGGTCGCCAGCAGTCTGGTCGAGTTCTTGAGAATCAAAAGCACTCCTTTTCACAAGGACCTTTTGAAAGAATCTTTTCCACCAACCTGGAGGGTACCCAAGATAGAAGAGTATGACGGTTCGAGTGATCCAAAAGATCACATCAACCTCTACCTTAGTGTCTTGGAACCGTAGACCACCGATAACGGACTGTTGTGTCGGACATTCCCCGACACTCTCAAAGGCAGCGCTTATCGGTGGTTCTCTGGTCTGCCAGCTGGCTCGGTCTCCAGCTTCGCGGACCTCTCTTCGAAGTTCATCGCCCAACATGTGGGGATGATCAGAATAAAACACAGTGCCAACGCACTGCTGGCATTACGACAGAACAAACTATCTCTGAGGAATTACACGATTAAGTTCACTTCGATAATGACAGAAGTGAACGGCCTAATCCCGAGTCTGGCCATAGCGGGGTACATGAATGGGCTAGTACCCTACTCCCCTTTGGCCCAGAATCTTACGCTCCATAAAGTGGAGACCCTACCCGACCTTTTCTATTGAGCTCAATCGTTCATTGAGATAGAAGAGGAGAACAATAACAAGTTGGACGGATTCGAGCCGCCCAGCCGGAAAAAATCTCGTTATGCTAAAGAAGATACATACGAGGATACAAGTTCTCAGTCTGAAACCTCGACTAGTCCTCCTCGATACAGAGAGAAGCTTCTCATCAGCAGTTATGACCACCAAAGCCATAACTCATACTCTCAGTCTGGTAACAGTTATGGCCACGAAAGCCATAGCTCACACTCTCGGCCCAGTAACAGTTATGACCATAGCCCACGCTCTCAATCCTATGATAGTGATGGCAACCAGAGCCACAGTTCACACTCGCAATCAAATGCATCACGCTAGTAGTGAGGAACTGCCATCTGTTAGAAGATAGGATTGGCCAGAGTAACCATGCAGGCTATGTTTCTGTCAGTGGCAACCAGCGACCAAAACATGTTGATTCTTTTGTTTGTCGCTCATACTATTCTTATGTATTCTCAATAGCGATATTATTCTAAATAAATCTCTCTTTAATCCATAGAGATATGTATGCAATATCATATTTAGAATAAATCATCCATCGCTTCAGACGGATCAATCATCCATCGCTTCGGTTGGATGACGTCCGTCTCTTCAACCTCATATATCATCCATCGCTTTGGCTGGATGATACCCGTTGCTCAGACCTAGCTTACGACCCACGAGTTTAAGTGATGGTTACAAAATCCAATTTACGTCCAGAGTGGCTAAATTGCGATCATAAGTCTAGTTTACGGTTTATAGATTTTATTTCGAAATCATGTTCTAAGTACAAATGAACCTAACCCCAAGAGGTTCTAAGTACCCACAATACAGAAATCTATTTTGTCGCTATGGCCTTAATAGATTAAAATCGTTTTATCGCTATGGCTTTAACGATCCTACCCCATCTTGTCGCTTTGGCCTTGATGTGGATCCAAAAGTTACTCTGTCGCTTTGGCCAGAGTTCAACTACACATTAGAGAATGAAATCTAGAGTCTTAGGTTCTTAAAAAATTCTAAGTCCTATTCCTAATAATTTTTGTATCTCCAACTTATTGCGTCATTTAGTTTTGCGAGTTTTGATTAGTTGTGAAGTTTAATTTATTTCGCGAGTTTAGCCGTAGACTGAGCTACGATTCGTACGACGATTCCCAGAGGGAGTCGCCGACTCAAGAGGGAAAATTTCAAAACAACCCTCACAGTTACCCAAAACTTAGGAGTCGACGATTGGGGCACCCAGTCGCCGACTCAGGGTAAACAACGTCACATTTTCAGAAAGGAGTATCACAAGCTCTCTCCGACACTTCTGTCGCTTCGGCCAGAAATCGTCACATTTCAAGAGGGAGTATCACAAGCTCTCTCCGGCATCAGGGTTCAAATTTAAGTTGTAATTGGAAATTACAAACGTAACCCTCGAGTTTGAAATATTTGCATCCTTCAGATTTGTCATTCGCGCTATCTTTTACAATTCTACGTTAATCTGAAGGTATAAATTATCCGCAAATTTAACCGTAGGCTGAGCTACGATTCGTACGACCAAGTCTACGCCCAGAGTGGCTAGCAATAGGGTTAGCAGAGTCTAATTTACGCCCAGAGTGGCTAAATTACGACTTGTGAATCTAGTTTCGGGTCTTAGTTACAATTTAAAGGCTAATTTATATGAAAGAAAAAACAAAAGATAGCCCATTGACAATCAAAATCAAGGGGGAGTATCACATTTCGAGGGGGAGTATCACAAACTCTCCCGACGCTTCTATCGCTTCGGTCAGAAGTCGTCACATTTCGAGGGGGAGTATCACAAACCCCCTCCCGACGCTTCTGTCGCTTCGGCCAGAAGTCGTCACGTTTCGAGGGGGAGTATCACAAACTCTCCCGACGCTTCTGTCGCTTCGGCCAGAAGTCGTCACGTTTCGAGAGGGAGTATCACAAACTCTCCCGACGCTTCTGTCGCTTCGGCCAGAAGTCGTCAAAAATTGAGCACTATAAAATCTGTCGCTTCGGCCAGATTTACCAAGGATCAATTTGAGCAAAGGAGAGGCATCAAGGAAGGTAAAATCGTACGGTAAGTTCAATAAGTAAATAAAATATGCGTTTTGGACTGATCTAGTTATTTTGCAGGATGTTTTCTTTTTTGCAGGAAAGGTTCTAATAGTGAACCGGACTATGATAGTGAGCCAGACTCTGATAGTAAGTCAATCTATTTTGTCGCTTTGGCCTTAATAGATCCAGGTCCACTTTGTCGCTTTGGCCTCAATTCTTCTATCTTGTCGCTTTGGCCTTGATAAACTTGGAGATCATTTAATCGCTTTGGCCTTAATGATCTCGACCCATCTTGTCGCTTTGGCCTATAGGGTAACCGTCGTTGCGGACGTAAAGTCGCTTTTGATCAGAGTGGACTATAAACATCAGTTCTGATAGTGAACTAGATTCTGATAGTGAATCCACGCATTATGTCGCTTTGGCCAGAATCCACAGCAAAAGTCGCTCCTGATCAGAGTAGGACTATAAACACGTAGTTCCGTTGGCCTGAAACTAGATTCTAATAGTGAATCAATCCATCTAATATTGTATGGATCACGCAGAGTCATTGTGTCGCTGTGAACACAATGACTCGATCCCATCTTGTCGCTTTGGCCTTGATGCGGATCACCTTGTTTGGGGGGGATACTGGCGATACACGCATGTTTCTTGTGCTCTCTTCAGAAGGGAGTACTAGTGAGGCATGTCTGATTACGTCAGTCACTCCCAGCAACGCCCTTCAACAAGGACTAGGGTTCCGTCGCTTTATGCCGGACCTCAGGAGAGATCCACGGTGCGGTGCAAGTGTCTACGTCAAGTACTCAAGACAACACCTGGGAATCGCCGACTGGGACTACCAAGTCGCCGACTCCAGACAGGGCACTCGGGTCTGGTAGACCGAGGACCTGGCCATAAGGGAGTGGGCGACTCCACCTCTGAATCGACGACTCCCATACCTGAGTCGCCGATTCCCAGCCGTTACTTGGGAGGGCCCACGTCATTATGGCACCCTTAATTGGGCACCATAATGGAGTGGGTCCCACGTTAATGAATGGGGATACGTCCCCAAGACCATATAAAAGGGGTCCTTGGGGGTCCTCCATTCCCAGGTCATTCCCACTTGACAGACCCCAACCAGAGCAAACCATGGAGCCCGAGTCGCCGACTCCCACACCTGAGTCGCCGACTCCCCTCCACTTCAGCAGGTACATTGACGTAGAGCGCACGTCGTGGACTCCAAAGCCTCCGGCCCTCCTCGCAACCCCGCGAGCCTACTGGTAGCAGATTTC
The DNA here is from genome assembly GCA_001185155.1 of Zostera marina. Lineage (NCBI taxonomy): Eukaryota > Viridiplantae > Streptophyta > Magnoliopsida > Alismatales > Zosteraceae > Zostera > Zostera marina. The sequence continues at coordinate 70,068 of LFYR01000182.1, read as the reverse complement.
GTGCTTCATCACCTTGCAGATTAGGTCATGTAGTTTTTCAGGCGGGTACTCGGATAACGGATCCGACGATCCGGCGCCCTTTCCACCATTGTTGTTGATTGGTCGTTACCCTGCTCTTCCGGTGGTTCAAGTTCTTCCTCCATCAGCCCAGCTCCCGCGATCGCCAGGTCATCCACCAATCGGCGCGCCTCCTCACACACGTTCTCCAACCGGCGCGCCTCTTCCTCTACGTCTTCCTTGTAAGTGTCTCTATCATTTCTCGTTCTGAAATAGATAGAATTGATGTTTTCGGTGTGCTCTAGAATATTGTTTTTTTTTTGCAAAGACAGATAATTTTCAGAAATAGAGAACATTGCTATATCTTTTTACAATTAGTCTAGTCCAATTAGAAGTGTTACCCTGCTACACTATTAGGCTTGTAACCGATAGTTCTATATTCGAATTCGTTTATAAATCACACCAGTACTTACATCGGTGCGAGCGGTCGTCTTGCTGTATCGGAGGCTCTGAGATTCACGACGTGCACTTTACGTGAAGTTTTCAGAGGAGAGTTGACGATTGCTTTATGTTTTTTGCCTTGAAATGAATGAAACCAATACCTTGAATGTGCTCTGGAATATTGATTTTTTTGTAAAGACAGATAATTTTCAAAAATGGAGAATATTGCTAGAATTTTTTACAATTAGTCCAATCTGATTAGAAGTATTACCTTGCTACACCATTATGCACGTAACCGATAGTTCTGTATTCGAATTCGTTTATAAATCACACCAGTACTTGCGGCGATGCGAGTGGTCGTCTTGCTGTGTCGAAGGCTCTGTGATTCATGACGTGCGCTTTACGTGAAGTCTTCAGAGGAGAGTCGGTGATCGCTTCGTGTTTTCTGCTCTAAAAAGAATGAAACCGATACCTTGAACGTGCTCTGGAATATTGATTTTTTTTTTGCAAAGACAGATAATTTTTAGAAATAAAAAACATTATTAGAAATTTTTACAATTAGTCCAGTCCGATTAGAAGTGTTACCCTGTTACACCATTAAGCTTGTAACCGATAGTTCTATATTCAAATTTGTTTATAAATCGCACCAGTACTTGTGGCGGTGCGAGCAGTCATCTTGCTGTGTTGGAGGCTCTGAGAGTCATGACGTGCGTTTTACGTGAAGTCTTCAGAGGAGAGTACTTGCAGCGGTTAATGCTGCTAATTAAGTGTAAATCTTCTTATGAAGTTTTACGTGAAGTCTGTTCAAATTTGGAGAAAATTTTATCGCCTGTGACGTACAATTTAGATCTCAGTGATTAAGGAACAACTAAGAACTATAAAGAAGTTAAGAACTGAATCAATGCAAGAGTACATTGTAAAAGTGAAAGGTTGAGTAGAATCCTGTTGGTACCGATGCCTGTCCAAACGGGCCTTGGGCCGAACAAGCCACAAGCCCTCCTCGCCCGGGAAACAGGCCAGGGCCGACGGAGGCCCAAAAGGCCCATAGAGGAATCCTATAAGTACCTCCCCTCAGGGAAGGGGGTTGACAGTTTAGAGAGAAAGTGCTAAGAGTTGTGTGTGTGAGCATCCCATTGTGAGTCCACACACAATTTCCTGGGAGAATTAATTGGAGAATATCATTGTCTAATGAAAACAGTAAGAAGCAGGGGAGCAATCAATTTTGATGAATTGACAGATCTACTTGGTGAATAGATCCTGATCAAAAAGATTAACTGTGAAAACTCAACAATCACTGCAATAGCTACTCACACAAGACAGAGTAAGGGAAAATCATACTTTCAGAAATTCAGAATAATTGTTGATGGTGTAAATGCTAACATGTTACTCCTTTGTAACAATACTCACACTCAATCAAGATAATGTATTATGATTTATAATACATATGATAACTCTCAAATGCTCAGTCAAGTTTACAATCGCTCTGCTCTTTTTTTTTTTACTGTGATTTTTAACAAAGAGTAAAAAGTCTCCTTCATTATGTGTGTCCGAGCATACTTATAGAGTTTCCGTGGGTCTGTGGACTGAACCTCCGAGCTTATGGACATGATCAGTTCCTAGTTCAGTTTGGTTTCAGGTAAGATATTAATGATTTTTGGAAAATAATATTAAAATAGAATCGACCAGTTTGTGAAATATAAATAAAATGGACAGTTTCCTGTGCGTCGAATTTCAATGCATCAAAAAATCCTGACCATTAAATCGACATTTCGTCGTACATGAGTTACTGTTTTTTATTATACATTTTTTTTCGTCGTACATGTGTTAGTGTTTTGTGTAGTACATTATTGTAGCTGTTAGATTAAAAATTAAAGGACAAGAAACGCACGATGTATTTTGACGCACCGACATACGACGTATTTGAAAATTACCGTAAATAAAATATCTCGTGAAAAATTAATCTAAGATGATCTAACCGTTGAATAGATTATAAATCCAATCTAAGATAATCACAAAATATCTTATCACATTATTTTGTAAATATATTTCACATAAAAATAGATTGGATTTGTTACTAGAAGACATTTTGTACACGTCAGGGAAAAAAAACAAAAAAATGACATTAATGAAAACTAACTTCGAACTCCAAACTACCAACGGACAATGTCAATTGAATATGTTAAATTATTTTTTTAAAGCATTAAAAAAAAAAAGGTCCAAATTACATAAATAAGAAATGAACAAAAAAACCCATCGACTTTCTCTCATTAGTTATGTAGTCTAGTTATATAATAACTAGATATGTTGTTTCAGAAGATTAGTTTTTCATACTTTCATCATTACATGTCTTTAAAAGATGACAACAAATTTTTTTTTAACACTCCAGATTAAAGAAGATATTGGCGTCTTTAATGACATTTTTAAAAACTATCTCATGAGACCTACTAACGTGCTATCTGTATCTTTTATTTCTTTCTGTCTATATATGTCACGATAAATATGTAATAATATTTTATAGTAGCCTTCAAGAAAAAAATGATGTATGACTTTTATGGAATCTTCGCAATCGTTTGAATTTGTAATCTCGCGGACCCGGTCACAAAAAAAATGACATTAATGAAAACTAACTTCGAACTCCAAACTAATGTCAATTGAATATGTTAAATTATTTTTTTAAAGTAATTAGATTTCATTAAAAAAAAAAAGGTCCAAATTACATAAATAAGAAATGAACAAAAAAACCCATTGACTTTCTTTCATTAGTTATGTAGTCTAGTTATATAATAACTAGATATGTTGTTTCAGAAAATTAGTCTCTCATACTTTCATTATTATATGTCTTTAAAAGATGACAACAAATTTTTTTTTAACACTCCAGATTAAAGAAGATATTGGCGTCTTTAATGACATTTTTAAAAACTATCTCATGAGACCTACTAACGTGCTATCTGTATCTTTTATTTCTTTCTGTCTATATATGTCACGATAATTATGTAATAATATTTTATAGTAGCCTTCAAGAAAAAAAGTGATGTGTGACTTTTATGGAATCTTCGCAATCGTTTGAATTTATAATCTCGCGGACCCGGTCACAAAAAAAATGACATTAATGAAAACTAACTTCGAACTCCAAACTACCAACGGACAATGTCAATTGAATATGTTAAATTATTTTTTTAAAGTAATTAGATTTCATTAAAAAAAAAGTCCAAATTACATAAATAAGAAATGAACAAAAAAACCCATCGACTTTCTCTCATTAGTTATGTAGTCTAGTTATATAATAATTAGATATGTTGTTTCAGAAGATTAGTCTCTTATACTTTCATCATTATATGTCTTTAAAAGATGACAACAAATTTTTTTTTAACACTCCAGATTAAAGAAGATATTGGCGTCTTTAATGACATTTTTAAAGACTATCTCATGAGACCTACTAACGTGCTATCTGTATCTTTTATTTCTTTCTGTCTATATATGTCACGATAAATATGTAATAATATTTTATAGTAGCCTTCAAGAAAAAAAAGTGATGTGTGACTTTTATGGAATCTTCACAGTCGTTTGAATTTGTAATCTTGCGGACCCCGTCGTCCCTATCAGTCATAAAAACGGTAGGGATCCGGAAAAGTCAAAAATGAAGATTATTATTAGAAAGTCAGAAGGTTCAAAAACAAAATATTTTTTTGTAATTTACCCAATTTAAACACAGTCCAATCTGTTACGCTATCCCAGTTATTGCCATTACAAATTAAACTAAGCAATAAGCTTGTCGTTTTGTGAGCATTTTTTTCTTTATTTATTGATGCGAGGGCCGGACTGTCGGGAATTTCAGTTGCGAATCGGTTTCCGGAGTGTTGGGAAATGGGAGCAGTCGGGGAGGATTTCATCGGATTCGTCGTTTTTACCTTCGTCCTGTGCTTGATTCAAGTGACGGCAGATGGAGTAAGCGATACGGATCCGACTGAAGGTGAGTTAACGTTTTATTTTACTTAACGATCCTGCGATCCATTGATGTTTTAAGTTGTGTTTGATTGTTGTTTATTCAGTTTCTGCGTTGAGAGCAGTTAAAAAAAGTCTCATCGATCCACATAACCATCTGATTTCTTGGGATAGGAGAGATCCCTGTCGGTCGAAGTGGTTAGGGATTACATGTCACGAAAAATCGGGTGATGATGACTATATGCATGTAAAATATATGTAAGCACCAAGCAGCGTCAGTCAGCATATCTTATTAGATTACTTTCAATAGGGTTAAATTCTGGTGAGAATGAATAAAAAAGATTGTATGAGACTTCATCGTGCACGATTTATTAAATTTAATAATTTTTCTTGATTAGATTTGATTTGTCAGATTTTTCAAGTTCTCATTTAATGCGCAAATAACCTATTTTCACCAGAAATTTCACGTTCTCAGTTGCTTTTCTGTGCAGACATTTGTTCAATAGGAATTTATCTGGAACATTAGCTCCCGAGCTTGGTCAATTATTGCAGTTGGAAATTTTGTGAGTTCATCGTAATGTTTGATGTATATATTTTTGACCAATTAAAACTTTTGAAGTTGAGGGTTTTCTCCGATTTTTATTTTCAGGGATTTTATGTGGAACAATATATCGGGAAGCATACCAAAGGAAATCGGGAATCTGTCATCACTTGAACTCTTGTAAGTTTTATAGTATAATTATGTATATATGGAGCTGGAATCACATGAGATAATGCGAATGAGTATAACGTTCATGAACTTAAGAATATAGTAGTTATTTATTGCATCTCAATGGTTGAAGCGCACCCAAATATTGTTTGGCAGTACGATATTGCTTTTAGGGGTTTGTGAAATTATGTTACATGGAATAGGATTTTATAGTTGATTAATGGTTGATGTTGGCTTGGTGATATATTTCTCAATAACTGACATTAAAATAATGGGATGTGAGAGGTCTTTTAGTCGATAAACTTAACCATTCTTATGTGGTAATCTCTCTATATTTGTACATAATGATTATTCACATATTCTATGCTAATTAATATTTATAATCAATAAATATATTGGCATATTGTTGATTCATTGGTCGATGTTGGCTTGGTGATATATTTCTCAACAACTAAAATTAAAATAATGGGATGTGAGAGGTCTTCTAGTCGATGAACTTAACCGTTCTTATGTGGTAATCTCTCTAATCTCTATATTTGTACATAATGATTATTCACATATTCTATGCTAATTAATATTTACAATCAATAAATATATTGCCATATTGTTGATTCATTGGCATATTTGTTTTGCTTTTCACCTCTTATGTACCTTTATTATCATAATTTTATTGGATTGCCCCTTCTATATTGTTCTGAAATATTTGATTTCTAGTGTTTTGCCATATATTATTTCTAGATATTTATTTTCTTATTTGGATTTTTCTCATGGCTCTAACATGCGTCTATTTCTTAATTTGTTTTACAAATTTTGTATTATCACTCCATCAGCACTGGTTATTTTTGCAGAGTTGTGAATGGAAACAAATTATCTGGTTCATTGCCTGATGAACTTGGAAATCTTTCTAAGATGAAGAGGATACAGATCGATCAGAATAATATATCAGGATCATTTCCAGAATCTTTTAAAAATTTGATAAATTTGAAGCATATGTGGGTATTCTACTATTCTCTGATTGGTATAATGCTTTCAGTGTTTTTATGTAAATTATACTGTTTTTTCTTATAGGCACATGAATAACAATTCAATTAGTGGGCATATTCCACCCTACATATGCAAGTTGCCTAAGCTTATCCATTTGTAAGTTTCTTTATTCTGATTTTAGGTGCATGTAATTAGTCTATGAGTAGTAAGTTTTAGGTTTTGATGCATTTTCATTGCTAACGTTAATTATTTTGTCAAATGTAGCTTACTGGACAACAATAACTTGTCTGGCCAGCTTCCTCCAGAGTTCTCAGAGGCAGATAAGATTGTTATAATGTATGTTATATTTCAATCCAATAATCAAATTGGTGTATTGGATATTTTTTTAATCTTCTTTAATATTTTCTCCATTCTCATCGCTGATTAATTAGTAAAGTCTCTTTACCTAGACTATGTGTTTCATTTCCAGTCAGATTGATAATAACAACTTCAGTGGGAGTTCAATTCCAGAGTCTTATACTAAAATAAAAGGACTTACGAAACTGTAAGTTCATTAATTTAAGCTATTTCTCATCTGTATAATTTTCATTAAAAATATATATTTACAGACTATAACAAAAAGGAATGTTCAGGAAATCCATTTTTCTATTTTCTTATTTCTGCAAAAATATGACTTTTCCTCATCAAATTCTTTTGTTTGAAATAAAATGATGCATCCATCCTTTGATTCCTAGAAATTCTACATAATGCTTAGGCTTACATATAGTTTTATTCACATGTAGGAGCCTTAGAAACTGTGGATTGCAAGGGACTATTCCAGACCTGAGTGACCTGACTGATTTACAAAATATGTGAGTTTGCTCACTTGTTTCAATAGAGAATATATTTCTAGAATTATGCAGTGTTTAGATCATCTAGGTTATAAGTGCTACATGTATTTCATCATAAAAAAATTTGTCGATCGTTATTATTTTATTTTTTAGGCTGTTGTTTCTGACTTCAATTTTTTTCTAACTTGTCAGTGATCTCAGTGAGAACCAGCTTGAGGGAACAATTCCATCAAATAGACTTTCAGAAGATATAACTAGCATGTATGCCCATTTTTCAAATTCATTCACAACAATATTATTGACCATTAATTATTTGATGATATCTTACTTCTCTTTAACAATTTCTTCGATATATTGAAAAATATTGCAGTGACTTATCATACAACAGACTGACTGGTTCAATTCCTACAAATTTTTCCCATTTACCTTCTATTCAGTTCTTGTAAGTACATTGCTTATTATATAAATTACTGTTTTTTCTTTCTAAAAAAATGACTGTTTTTTCATATAAAAAGGGAAGAATGTGGTATTTGGAAGCAGTTAATCCTGTGATCTACTAAAGTTATAGGGCATGATAAGAAGTAAATTGCATTCAATAATAGCATAAGTTTCATCAAATAGAGCTATATGGGGATATGTAAATTAATTAGAATATTTTATAGTAGAAGTTTAACAGTAAAATTCTTACTATAATTTTGTATATCACAACTAATTAACTATAATTATATTCTGACAGATGTTAATATTTATACCACATTCTTTTTTTGCTGCAAAATTTACAATTTACGTATTTCACTTTGCAGATCTCTTAAAAACAATTCCTTGAATGGTTCTATTACAACTTCCTTTGAGTCCAAAAATAATTTAACCTTGTAAGTGACCTAAAATCCTTGAAATATTAGTTATGTTTTTTCTTTTCTTTTCTTTTCTTCTTTTTGGTCATATGATTTTTTACACAGCATTGTGTATTGAAAAATTCTCGTGAGTATATGATTTGTTTACACTTTGCAGGGATCTGCAGAATAATAAAATTTCAAATGTCTCAGATGGCATAATCAACAATTCAAATGTTAAAATCATGTATGTCATATTTATAATTATTTGGTTTATGATTGCCCATTCTTGTTTTTGTTCATTTTAAAGTGCACCATATTTTTGGAATCTTGGACACACACAATAACAAAAACACACATTAATGCATAAAAGTACGTATGTTTCAATTTTTCAAATCATATACATGCATCTTTTTTTTGCAAACAATATTTGTGCATCTCTTTGTACACAGTATTAGGGAGTTAGAAACAAGATATCACTTTTTTAGAAGTAAAAAGAGAAAAAAATGCTGAGATTTTTTTTCAAGGATAGAAGATCAGAAGTGAATATAATTTTTATATGATAAGAGAACATAACAAACATTGAGGATAGAAATTCACGTCATAACAATACAGAAACACCAATATGTTTTAAGTTTATCTGGAGATTTTTCTTTTCTGAATATACTAATGGTTATAATATTTAGTCTACATTTTAATGAATTTCATTTTTATTCTTTTAGGCTAAAAGGAAACCCGATATGCTCAAATGAAAATAAAGTCAATCTTGAATTTTTGTGTGGGTTCAATGATTCAGAAAGATCTGGATATATGGATGAAAAGTGTCCAAAGGAGGCATGCCCAACAGATGCATTGTATGAATATGCTCGTTATTCTAATGGAAGTTGTAGTTGTGTTGCCCCTCTTAGAGTTGGATATCGTCTGAAGAGTCCTTCATTTTGGGATTTTTCTTCTTCGGTCAAGAAAACTTTAGAACACGATTTGGATGCTAATCTTTCCTTGTCTGGTTATGTTAAAATTGAGACCTTTCTTTGGGAAGAAGGTCCCAGGCTAAAGATGAACCTAAAGTTTTTCCCTGCCGTCAAAAAAAAATTTAATGAAAGTGAGGTTCTGCGACTTCGAGATATTTTTTCAGGATGGAAGATCACCAACACTAATTATTTTGGACCTTATGAATTGCTCAACTTTACTCTCGAGGGGCCTTACAAAAGTTGTATGTTTTTTAACCCAATTGCTCAATTTTTTTATATCTAATTTCCCTTTTTTTCTACTTATGAATTGTTATTTCGACAAATTGTCGATAGACAAGAAAATCAAGTTTCTCAGTTTTTATGAACTAATGGTTATAAAAAACATAATTAACAGTTAAAATTATAGATATATTTTCCACTTATTTCAGATTTTCAGCATAGTATTAAATTGAACGAATTAGACAAAAGTCAGAACATGAAAATCAGGATTTTTACTTGGTGATGAATTGATGACACCCCTGGTCCATCAGACCAGGCCTAACCCCGGTCTAGCCAATCTGTCCGGATCGGGTCCGACCGGGAAAATCCATCAAGGGGCCCAGTCCAACATGGCACTAGGCTCAGTAAGAAATTGTATAAATACCCGTAGGGGTCGACCCAAATGAGGGGATTAATTCGTGGAATAAACAGAATACTTTATAGTAAAGAGTGATTGTCTGGTGTTGTATTTGATACCAAACGATCACTTGGTAAATAGAAAAGTACTTGGTAACAAAAAATATCAGCCGTTGAAGTTGAACAATACTGATACTTTTATTTGATATGGTATTGAGTTAAAACAAAATAAGGATACTCTTGCTGCTTATACTGTTAATCATTGACATATTTTCTCTTGCAGATGAGAATCTATTTTTAGACTCTTCAGAATTTTTGACCATACGTGCCATAGTTGGAATTGTGTTTGGAACCCTTGCCGCTTCTCTAATCGCGTGTGGACTCATATCCTTTTTTATCATGAAGCAGCACTACAATTATAAGTTTTTATCTTATAAACGGCATTCATGTAAGTCTGTGATTTTCAGTAAGAAATTATTATATAGTAACTAGACACGCTGCTTTAGGAGGTTGGTCTCCCATGCAATTAGCTATGTAATCTAGTTATATAGTAACTAGACACGCTGCTTTAGGAGGTTGGTCTCCCATACATCCATAGTTGTCTCCAAAGAGTGATAACAACTCTTCTTGTGACACTCCGGTCCGAAGAAGAGATCGATGTTCTTGTGACACATTAATTATGATGAAGAATGCTCAATATTTTGTATATTTTTCTTTCAGAATTTATTTTTAACTTGATGCTGTTCAATTTTCAGTGATAAACTCAAGAATTAAATCTGATGGGTTGAAAGAATATACTTTTAAAGAAATCACACAGTTAACTCAATGTTTCTCAAAATCAAATGAAATAGGAAAAGGAGGCTATGGCCATGTATACAAAGGAATTTTAGCCGATGGTAAATATGTAGCCATAAAGCGAGCAGATGAAGGATCACTACAGGGATCCAAGGAATTCTACAATGAAATACAACTCTTATCAAGGTTACGTCACAAAAATTTGGTTTCTTTGGTTGGGTACTGTGATGAAAAATCTGAACAGGTATTCCACACTATGAATTTCAGATATCAAGCAATACCCATAGGATTTTCAATTTTATGTTCACTAGTTTTCACTTACCTTGGACTTAAAAATCGTATATTTATTCAATTTCTATTTTGGAACTATTGCAGATGCTAGTCTATGAGTTCATTCAAAATGGAACATTGCGTGATTTCCTTTCAGGTCAGTTCCACTCTACCTCGATAATTTCCAAAGATTTTTTTTGCAAGAATTTCAAAAGATTTTAGTAAGAAACATTTAAGTCTTTATCAGATGAATTTTACATGTTTATAATCATCATATATTATATCTCATTTAAAATAATCCATTCCATGGAATGAAAAATATTTTGATATGCAAAATGCATCATAGAATAGAGGCATGGATTCCACACATTTTAATTTAGTCGTTTGATATTTGTCTTTGTTATACAATTTATGATTAATTTCTTACAGTTACCATGTTTTATTAATTATTTGAGTTAATTTCTCTTATGGTTTGATTTTTAATTCATGATGATATTTATGAAATTATAGAGACATCAAAGAAATGTCCGGATTTTCCCATGAGGTTGCGTATCGCCTTGGAGTCAGCAAAAGGAATTCTTTATCTTCACACTGAAGCTGACCCACCTGTTCTTCACCGTGATATAAAATCAGCAAATATATTGCTGGACTCCAACTTTATTCCCAAAGTTGCTGATTTTGGACTTTCAAGACTTGCACCATTACCAGATGATGAAGGGAATCCAAATGGCCATGTGTCTACTGCAGTGAAGGGTACCCCGGTAATTATAATTATACTTTCAAATTTTTACAGAGCACTCTTTTAGTCTTTTTTCTTCAGTATTCTTGATCACAAATCACAATATTTAAATAGAGTACGTTTAATGTGAGTGAGATTTTCAGTGTGAGATGGATGTGCGTCCATGTATCCTAAAGAATACATACACGAACTACATATCCTGAGATAGATATGTGATCATGATTTAATGGTATCATATGATATGATCTCACCCTTGGAGATCTTGCTTAAATCTATTCATATTCAATTACTAAAACAGATCACTGGCAGTTAGAAAACATATTGTTCAGTTATTGATCGAATGATTTGAGAATTTTTACATCGATTGAATTACTAAGAAGAGATGAAAACCTTTTATTTCCATTCTTCCTTGCAGGGTTACCTTGATCCAGAGTACTTCTTAAGCCACAGATTGACAGACAAAAGTGATGTATACAGCCTTGGAGTTGTGTTTTTAGAGATTATAACAGGAAAGCGACCTATTTCAAATGGGAGAAACATTTGCCGTGAGGTTTGTGCACGGATGATAAGTGTATTGATATTGATTTGTCTATCGGCTGATCTTGAGTTTCTTATACCAGGTTAGGATAGCTCATCAGCATGGCAGAGCGCATTCCCTTGTAGACAGTCGGATGATTATTCTGCCTTCTAAATGTGTGGAGAAATTTGTTGTTTTGGCTCTTAGATGCTGTGATGAGAATATGGACTCAAGACCATCGATGTCTGAAGTCGTCCGAGAATTGGAATATATATGCCACATGGACCGGGATCTAGATTTTTCAAAATCCGGATTTGTGGCTACTGAATCCTCTTCAGTTAGTTCCTTTTCCATGGATCTATCCGAATCATCAGAATCATATAGTAAAAAAACTATGGGAGCAGTTTAAGTATTTTCACCCTTCGTTGTTAACACATTAGGCATTCTCATTTCTCAACGAAATAAAAAAAACTTCATATGTATATGATTCAGTTAATTATTTACTATTTTATTGTACCAATTGGATAGATTATACATTTTTAATCCTATAACATGTAATCAAGAACATGGTCATTCAATACATTTTGAAAACAAATTACATTGTGTTCAAAATTGGTCACAAGGAGATTAGTTCACGGTAACTATTAAGGTTTCAGAATTTTAATCTCATGTGTATGTAATTTTTATTTAATTTCCACCATGATTTAATTGATGATATATTATGTAGTTCTAATATATCATTCGGAAGTATATAAGTATGTCAATAGATATTCAGAATTCGTATTCAAATTCGAAATCGAATTCGGATATTTTATATATTCAAATTCGTGTCAATATAAAATAATTTTATAATTTGATTTAATATTTATATATTAAATTGTGTTGAATTTATATGTTTAGAGTATTATAGGGATTTTTATTAAAAAAATAAGTAAAATATTATTTTTTGTGTTTATTTGTAAATGAATCATTATCAGGGATAATAATAATCACGAATTCGGATTATCTGAATACCAAGTGATTTCAAATTCGAATTATCCCGATATTAAACGCGAGTATTCAGACGGTTCGATTGACAGACCTAAAGATAGGTAAGTTACTCTTCGTTATTATTCAGATACTAAAAAAATTGAATTATTTTTTTACAAAATGTAAAAATACCTACCTACCGGCTATCTGGAGGGTTAATGCATGCATCTTCAATCTTGGACCCTCTGCAGGGCATTAATCTTGCATGGATCAATCAATTGCTTACACTATTAGCAGAAAATAAGGTGATGACCAATGGAAATATTATTACCTACCGCCATATTAGACCTGGTCAACAGATAACAAAACCACGACAGGTGTGGATGAGAAATAAAGATTAAAGAATACAGATAGAGACTGATTTGGTGTTTCGTCAAAGAGGTTGATGTCATGAAAGGCGACTATTTTCACACAACTACTCCCTATTTCAACAACCACTGTTATTCGTCTATCATCACTCTCTGCCTTTTCGCCGCCGTCGGGAGATATTTCATGTTTCTTCCAACGACTCGCAGGTAATATGTGGTTTGCGTCGATTGGTATTTTTTTTAATGCTCATTGCATCTTGTCAACTGTCAAGTGCGAATCAAAGGGTTGAATACTTGGGGATGTAAATTGTAATTCATGTTTTTTGGAAGAAAAAAAATCAAGTTTGTGATTTTGGGGATGGTTATGCTATACCAGTTGCTGATATGTTTCTGATATGAGATGAAAAGTAATTTTACAGATTAAGTTGTTCTCCTTGTGTTCAGCAACTGGTTAGAGTTGATTATCTCATTATTCTTGTAATTGACATAAATAGTAGGAGTTCTCATTTCTAAGAGAGGAAAACTATTTATGAGTTTATGTATTTTTTTATAGGGAAGAACATCCCTAATACACAGAGTGACAGAGGTGTCAAAACTCTAAGTTATTTCTCAAACACCTAAATAGTTTCATAGATCATTAGTTATATATAGTCTTGTGTGTTTTTCCCCTCATATCTTAGCGAGCTAACGTTTGCCGATGGTTTGAATGTGCAGAAAGTGACGTTTGAGTTAAAGAGGCATCCCAATCTTATCATTAAATTTTGAGATATTATCAGCAATTCAGGATGTTTTATGTTGAATGTCAAAAATGTGTAGCCATACTGATGATTACAATGTACTTCTTTTTTCCACTTACAGAAGCAAAGCGTACTGATCCATCTGAAGGTGTGAATAGTAATACTTATGTTCGTTCTTAATTTCTTCTTTCTAACACCCTTCTTATGTGGTAATCTTGGTTCTTTTTCTCTTAATTGTCAATTCATATATGAAATGGGAAAGTCTCATATTATTATGCTCTCCAATATTAGAGGCTTATTAGATGTTCTACACAATTCTTTTCTGATAAAGTAGAAGTTTCTCTATACAAAATAGTAACTTCTCTTTAATAACTAATAAGGATGTACAATAATCGATATTTAAATTTTTAATACATCCTCTGTAGGGGTGAGAATAGGGCGGGTCGCGGGCGGGGCGGCCCTTAATTTTACGGGTTGATTCTAATTTTCATTTGATATTAATTTTTTCACTGAAGATAATTTTGAACTGCTTTAGTTATTGTCCCATTTGTTATTGATGTTTCAATAGACTATTGTCAAAAGGAATCAAACTCTCAATAATTCTGCACTTTGAAATGTCCCATTTTGAAATATTTGATCGGGATTTTTAATTTTTATAGTTATTCCCATCAAAGAAACACGGTGTTTCAAACATCTCAAGTTCCTTTGCACTTTCTAGGTAGATTTTTTTTTTGAAGCATTTCTAGGTAGAATTATTTATCTTCTCATGCGTGCAAATCATTTTTAAAATTTTGAACTGTATAAAAGTAGCTAGACAGATTGTAAAATTGTAATTGTGTAATATATGGTTGATGTGCAAAAAATACTTGGTGTATTTGCATCTTTTATTGAGTACATGGTTATTCTCAAAACTTTTTGCTGGATACTAATATTATATTCTTTCTTGCTCTGTAGTCAAGGCATTGGGAGACATTAGGAGTAATTTGAATGACCCTATGAAGTATCTTAATTGGACTAAGGGGGATCCTTGCACGTCAAATTGGACAGGTGTATCATGCTACAACACAACACATGGGGATTCCTATCTTCATGTTCAAGAATTGTATGCCTGTTTCTTCTTCTTCTTCTTCTTCTTCATTGAATTAAATAAAACTAATCTGTTAATAATAACAAGCCCAATAATAGAATGAAAAGAACAATAAAAGCATTTGTTTGAGTGGCTGTCATGCTATTTTTCTTAATAAGTATACCAGGATCTAGTAACATTTTTTTTTGAAGCAGGAGGATCTAGTAACATTCTAACACCTTATTTATATATTTTTTTTCATTTGCAAATTATTTATTTAACAAACAAAAGCCCAATCAGGCTATCAAGTCAGGCCGGGACACTGGGTTGAGTACTCCTACTACCTTAAGCTCGAGCTTGGTTCAATCACCTTATCAATACTGAACAATTCAGGTTTGGCTCAGGCTGTTCTACAGGCCTGGGTCAAATTTGCATCCTTAATTTCATATCTCCTAAATCTTTTATGTTCTAGATTTCTGCAATTGACTTATAGCCCTATAACATGTTACTATTAACTTTTTTACCTATTAGGGACTATTATGTAATTTAAATTACATAATAGTCCATTATTATATCACTAATATTACCCCTTATGATTAACATATATATTCTCATTTTCAACCCTCACACATCCAAATATTAGAATTGGAGATGTAATAGAGTGATGTCAAAAACTGACACATTAGGCTCCTCCATGGGGCCTGCATTGGAATGGTATTGGTTGCCTCACATGGCACATTTGGTCTGAAAGAAACAGGAGGCTCCACCAACATTCTCTCAGACCCCCATAAGTCATTCTAGCAGGTATATTAAAGGATTGCAGAATATCTTTTAGAGCTGATATCTTTAAGAAAGAATGTGGTTCACAATTGGAAATACCTACTATGCAAGTTTGGGAGACAACCATCTTGAGGCCCAATTCTTAGTTAGAGCACTAGGAAGGATAGCTACATAGGAGAAGGTCGATATAGTGGAAACCACAATATCAACCCTGGTGAGAGAGGATCTCGCATCCTGGGACATCACCAAAAACCCACACCCCAGCACGCAAAGAGGGGGGGAATACTGATAGTACAAGGTCCAACACACAGACCATAGTACTAAAAGATGTATCCCAAGATATCTAATACGCAGAGGAGGGGGGAGTACTGGTGATACAGTATTCCGAACCCGGTCACAACTTACCAGAAACTAGAAGTCCGGATAGCCTGAAATGAGTTGAGGTACCTATTCTGGAATTGGGAGGTCCCAAGTCAAATCCTAGGAAGATCGACTTTCCTAAGGATCGACTTCCCTGGGATCGACTTTTGAGAAAAGTCGATCCCAGGAAAGTCGATCTCTGGAAAGTCGACTTTGGGGCCCGATCTGATCAGTTAGGCGGTTACTGCCCAAATGATCAGATTACCCCCATAAGAATCCCTATAAATAGGAGGCACCCCCCACTCATTAAAGAGGTCATTTGGAGTGGAGAAGTCCTAGCGAAGCGAAGCTCTGCGCATTTGAGTTCCGGTCCGATTTCTCGCGGAGTTCCCCGCCTGGCGCTTGCTGGAGCGTCTTGGAGCACTGGTCGGGTTTCACCCTTATCAAACCCCACCGCTTTTTATTTTCCTATTCAATTGTATTTCAGAGCATTGCCCTTCATTATCTTTAATGAAATCTTTTAATATTTGCAAAAAAAAAAAAAATTCTCATTTTGAAAAGATATAGGACACATGAATAGAATATAGTATATAGGATTTTTTTGCAAATGGTAAATTTTTATTTAACAATCAGTTGGTTACAAAAAGATAATGGCTACCCTTTTTCTGATTTCATCTCGAGACCCTTCTCAGGAGACGAACTCCCAGTGGTAAATTTGGAAGGCAGAGATCCTTAATCCTTTTTCCCAATTGACCAAGTAATTGGAGCTATAGAAAGGAACGGATTACAATTTTGTGGCTTTTACTGAGAAGTGAAAGAGCTCTATAGTAGACAGAGGCAGCTTAAGGGTAGGATACATGTCCCCGAAGGTGAGGAATGGTAGGAATTTTGCTTCCTTAAAATTATTTAAGGGTAGGAATGGTAGGAACTTTGAAATAAATTGAGATTTGAGATGAACTGTATCCCTCCAAGGAGGAGGTACACCAATACCACGGAGGCTTCACTAGTATATGAAATACACGTGGGGTATCAGAAATAATTTCAGCATCTCCTTAATCATAAGCGAGACATTCTGATATAGTGAATCACATGATCAATGTAGTTCTGTGCACTAAGTAAGACAGGTTAGCACCCTCATCTGGATAATTTTCCTCAGCTTCCTCACTTGAAGGATAATTGTCATCTCATTCCCTCATGCCTTCACAAAATTTTACAGTCACTCTTAGGAGAAGTATTTGATTTATGTCCATATCCTTGGCATCTATAGCACTTAATTGTGCTCCAATTCAGGTCAGGTCAGGTCCTACACTTCTCTTTCCTGCAGTTTAGTGAGTACTCTTGGTGTATTCTTCTTATCAGAAGAGGTAATCCTGTTTCTGTTGAGAGACCAGGTTTGTTAGTAGAAACTCCAGATGAGAAGGATAAGTACTTATTTGCTTGACGCTCTAATTTCTCAAACATATTGATGAAATTCATTAATGAGATTGGAGATTACATAGTTACATTCTCTTGAATTGATGACTTCAAGCACCCAATATATCTAGCCATCTGCTGATCTTCAATCTCATTTAAATTATATTTTGAGGCTAGTCTATGAAACTTTTGAGTATATTCTGGCATTCTGCCACAGATCTATGTTCTTGTTTTCACTTCTGAAATTGAGTGAAAATGATGCTTTGAAAATCCACAAAGAGAAATCTCTACCTAAGTAGTAAGTAGTCTTTTAATTTTTTCCCAAGTTCTCACAATCTGTTTTTGGAATTTTGCTCTGTTCATAGTGGTTTTATCCCATGGCAGATGGAATTTGGTACAAGAAGCCTGTTAAATTTGCAGTGATGTTGTGAAGACTTAAGTGGGGGCTGATCAGCTCATTTATGGTACTCAGGCAGTCAGGTAGGGGGGCATCCTTACACCAGACTATCGTATACTCTGCGGGGATGTCATGGAATCTACTAGCCACATCTTCTTCAACTTCAACTACTCTAGGAGGCTCTGATAGGGGGCCTCCCAAGCCTGTGGTAATGTATCATGGAAGAAACCAGACCTCAGTTTTCCTTTTGTTAGGGGTGGAGATATCAGAATTGGTGACATATTGGAAGAGTTGCAAAAGTTCAAGAAGAATACTGACTGTTGGAGGCTTCTACAAGAACTTCTTGGGGCCAATACATGTCACATATGGTAGGAAAGGAAAAAGAGGTGGGGGATGAACGAGCTTAGGCCACAGGAGGAGATAACTAAGGTGATTGTAAGTAATGTTAAATTCAGATTTGAATTGGAATTCACATCTCTGAGGACTGACTTTTTGGAGGCTCAAGCACATTACATTTGGAGGAACTACTCCTGGTGGCAACATGCTGTCAAGGACAATGTTGTCTCCTCTGTCTAAGTTTATTTTATTCTATGTAGTTTGGGCAAGACCCATTTCATTTATGGTGATACCATAAGAGCAAGTCCCCTTGCTTGCCCCGATCGAGGAGGGAGTACTGGTGATACCAGGACCCGTATTGAAAGTACGGCCTAGGATTGAGTCCTCAAACACCCGTAATTGGGCTAAGGTCCCCGGAGGCTCGTGGAAGATCGAACGTCGTAAGCAGGCCTTGGGCTAAAGCCAGACCCAAACCAGATGACCAATCTCTAAGTATGGACCAAAAGGAGAAGGAGTCAAACCACCTGAGAGGAGTTGACCAGTCAATCCCCCCCTAGTCGGTCGGTCAGTCTACCGATCGACTGGAATATGAGTCGATTCCTCCTAGGATTGACTGGAAAGGGACCGAGTCTTCATGGATCGATTGACTCCCCGATGTATGAAATGACTCATTTTCCCTCCCTAAAGTTTATAAATAGTGTTAGTAGGCCTCCTGAGGCAGTCCTTAAGGAGGTTATTAAAGACATCAGTCTCTCCTTTGATTCAAAGTATTACAAGAACTGTTATCACCCTTTGGAGACATCTATGATGGAAGTATGAGAGACCAACCTCTTGAGGCAGCGTATCTAGTTACTGTATAACTAGACTACATAGCTAATGGGAGAGAGTCAATGAGCTTTTTGTTCATTTCTTTTTACTTCTGTTTTTATTTCTATACTCTATGTAACTTGGGCATTAGCCTTATTTTTTTAATGAAATTTAATTGCTTTAAAAAAAAAGTCTATAAATAGTGGATGGAATTCATCATTTGGCACGGTTTATAGGACAATCAACTGCTTCCAGAGCAAGGAGTGGAGTGTGCGACCAAATATCCAGAGTCTCTAGTCCGATCGACTAGTGAGGTCCTTGCATCTAAGTCTACGGATCGACTAGTAACCCTGTCAATGGATATCCGAAATCCGAATTCGAATTCGATTTCGAATTCGTTTAAGCCTAATCGAATTCGGATAATCGAATTCGGATACTGAAAATACTATCCGACACTAATCGAATTCGAATTCGGATACCTTTAAACGAATTCGATAATTATCCGAATTCGAATAAATATTAAATATATAATAATTTTATAATTTTAACCTTCTCTAATATAATATTGTAATGTAATCTATATGTTTTATAATTTTAACCTTCTCTAATAAATATTAAATATCTTACACCATATTAGCAATAAACCTATCTCATTTTTTATCAAATAATAAAAATATCAAATCCCTAAACCTAATCCCTAAATCTCTAAAAAATCATTCTTATTTCTTATTCCCCTTTTCTTAAGAGTTAGCTAGGGTTTGTGATTTCTTCTCATTCCTCCTTTTTTTTTGCACAAGCACACAAGAGTTAGCTAGGGTTTGACTCGTCTCCTTCTCAGTTCTCATCTTGGTAAGTGGTAACTCGGCTCCCCTCAGTCCCCACAAAAAAACAGATTTTTGTGGTGAGATGCTAGTCGGATCATGTGAAGATTACTATGTTGCTCATCTTTATCTCTTAATCTTTATTCTTTACATCTTAATCTTCAACATGAGTCATGACTTAATCCCTTTTCCTTTCACATGCTCTCGTTTGTTTTTGATGTTTTAATTAAGTAATTCTTCACTGATTATGTTAGAATTCTAATATTCATTTTTAATGTTAAATTCTGTTGGATGGATACTTGTTATGTTAAATTGTGTTGGATACTTGGATTTAATATTTATAGGGTTTTTTTAATATTACAGGGTTTTTTTAATATTACATGGTTTTTTTAATATTACAGGTGTTTTTTAATATTACAGGTGTTTTTTAATATTACAGGTTTTTTTTAATATTACAGGGTTTTTTTAACAAAAAAAAATAAAATATTATTTTTGGGTTTTTTTATAAATGTTATTCGAATCGAATTCGGATATCCGAATTCGGATATTTTTAATCGAATTCGAATTCGGATACGGATTTTGAAATTCGAATACTAATCGGACGAATTCGGAATTTCGGATTATCCGGATACTAATCGAATTCGAATTCGGATACAGGGGTATCCGGTTCGAATTCGTTCGATTGACAGGGCTATCGACTAGTCTGGGAAGCGACCAGACTGGGATCGACCAATGTGGGCACTGATGAGATTCCCACCCTTATTAATTTACTAATAGAATTTAACCTTGATAAAAAAAGACTGTAAAAGGAGAGTCCTTCATGTCAATATATGTTTATAAGTCATAACATTCTGGTATTTTACTCATTCGAATCAGCAGTAATATGATTAAAATATCACATTCCTGATTTTTTTTTCAAATTTATTATGCAATCTTTTTTTTCTTACTATTGGAATATGGAATATATATAATAGCTGTTTGAGGAGAGGCCACTTGGGAGCATAACAAAGTGTTCCTAATTTTTTGTTCATATTTTTCTTTTGTCCTTTTCATTATAATAGTATTTTTCTGTTTTTTCCATGGTTTTACATACGATTAGGCGTTCATGCGATGGAGCTGGTCGCATGAAGGTTTTTTAATTATAAAATGGGTCAATAGGTTAAACGGATCCAACCAGATCTACCTAACCCGGCCAGTGTCTGAAAGCTCATCGCCTGAAGGTGCTGGCCCGCATGAACGTCTAGGCGCTCGCATGAAAAATCTTGGGTTTTTGTTTTTCATGTAATTAGTTCCGCTTCTTTATTATTAATGGAAATATTTAACATTTTGATTAAAAAATAATAGCAGCGAAAGCCTGAAGTTATGTTTATTTTACAGACAATTGCTAAATATGAATCTCTCAGGAAATTTAGCTCCTGAACTTGGCAAGCTCTCTTACATGGAAATTATGTAAGTAACTAAGTATATGCATTGCCAAAATGATATGATGAAGCATTTAGTTTTTCAACATGCATTCCTTCTCTGTGAATTGTTTGACAATTACTTGTTATGATTCTGATCAATAATTGGGAAATATTTTCATTTATAAAGGAATTTTATGTGGAACAAATTAAGTGGCATTATCCCGAAGCAGATTGGCAATATAAAATCTCTCAAACTCTTGTAAGTTATATTACCTGTGAAGGTTGTTTGTGGCAAATGTACTACTATCTTGAAAGAGATCATCATTACCAGTTTCTCACAATCAGTCTGTTTTAAATTTTAAGTTTTTTGGAGTTAAAAATGTTCATATCATAAATTTCATTAGATATGAATGATTGTTTTAATTGCCCATTCATGATATCTTTGATACCAAGAAGTTCAAAAAGATGTCGGCATCTTTTTTGATGCTAAAATCCTTAAAAAAAACAATCAGTGCTAATTGAATCAGATGCATTAGTTGTTTGAGAATTTGATTCTTTGATGTAGCACATATTACCCACACTGTTCAGAGTAATCCTGAATTACTGTATGAGAATGATTATTGGTGGAAAGAGTGGGCCTATCTTATTTAATGAAGAGGCCCATGCACAGTTTGACATTAGTCGGACCATCTCTCCTTCTTTCTAGAAGGACTATGACTCATATCATTGGGCTGTCCACTACCAATGTTATGAGTATAAATAGAGTGGACCATGGAAGGGGAGATCATTATTGATTATTGTGCCCTAATACCAAGGTATTTTATTACTCTCTCACTCATTTTACTCTATTACTGTTCTTCTTTCTTGCTTAATTTCTTAATCAAGTCTTGGTGCATTCCAAGAACTTAAATCTAAAAACAGTAAGGAGAATTTTTCTTCTTCCTTACAGATCTTGTTCTCTCACCATAGGTTACATCAATTTCTTAGTACCTGGCTAGATCTAACAAGTAAATAAATTACAGTAACAAATCTCTATGGGAAATTCGCTACATATATATATATACACACCAGCACTACTTCATATATATATATATAGGGATGGAGAAGCCCTGCACTCCTGACAAGGAATTAAAGAGAAGATTTCCCTGTAACTCAGTTTCTCTTAAAAGTTTTGACTTTTTAGAGTTAAAGATAACCCTAGAATCATTAATGATACCAAGAAATTTGAAGTTGATTGAATTTTTCTATGATAAAAATAAAAACAATAAAAGTTTATTCATCCATCAGTATTAAAAAATATGATAATATTTAAAATTTATTATCAGCATTATGTTGAATTCAGTCAATGTTATAATTGTAAAATAATACCAAAACTCTACTGAAGGTGACGGTGAAAAAATAATGGCATCAAGTAATTACAGATACAACAAACTCTTTTTTTCCCAAGGTTATTAACAAGGTTGATTGTGGATATAAGTGTGCTAAATAGAAAACTATGTCTTTCTTATGATTGTACCAATTCATCAATCAAATAGGGTTTCTATGGTAAATCTTAAATATGGTAAAATAATATTGTAAACTATATAGTAGTGTAAGTAATGTAGGAGATTTTATGGATCTTCTATTAAGTAATGCAATGTCAATATTCGATTAATACTGGATTCCACCAGAGAGTTGCGATCTAGATTTCACTAAGATCTTAAGGAAGAAGAAGAAATAAAGCAATCGAGAGGGAGAAGAAAAAGTAAAGATACTAACTAACTTGCTCTCCTTTATTCCTTTATTATTTATACCATCTTAATAGGTGAAAAGTTCCCTTGAAATGGTCCTGCGAGACTAGTTAAGGTTAATTGTGCTCTCAGCATAAGTTAGAGCACAATTAGAAACAACTTGGAGCATATCTGCTACATCAGTAAGGGAGAGGGTAAAGAAAGAAATGTTTACAAATGCTTGTGAGATAAGTCCTAGATGGTGGACTGGGATCAATGTGTTCTACCTTTCTCTGAGGGTGATTTGGGATTAAGAAAGATTGATGATTTGGTCCCCACTGCTGTAATTTAAAGAACATGGTGGTGATTTTCTAGTTACCGCCACTGCAACAGACTAATGATGGCTAAGTAGATGCGTTCTTGATACAAGTATGTCAGACATTTCAATCTTATTAAGAGAAATGTTAACGACTCTATAATCTGGGCTGAGATTCTTGAGCACAGATAGATCATTGACAGGTTCTTGCAGCAAACTACTGCATTTGGTTGGGAGTGGATTGGTGGCAATTAATAAATTCACTTTTAGTTTTATATTGATAATCTATGAGTTCTAAGGACCTCAAGGATAGATATTCCAAGGGTTTATGGGTTGACGGTATCCACAAATTTCATTATGTTGAGGTTAGAGCCTCAGAGGAAAGAGAGATAGGGTCAGGGTATTTATATTTTATAATCATAGCGATCCTATCGAGTACATCTAGGCTACTACTGACCAGGAAAACCTTATGGATTTGCCCTTACTTGGAGGTAAGTCATATTTCATATGGAGCTTTTGGAGACATCTATGATGGAAGTATGGGAAACCAACTGTAATAACCTGAATTTTCTTGATTTAAATCTTAATAGAGTTATTCCCCAAATTTAACTTAACAAATAAATCAAGATCCATATGCCCGAACGGGCATACACAAAAAAAATCAGAGTACTAGCGGAAACCAAATAGACCCTTTATTTAACTAATATCCTAGGATCCTATTCATGTGTGAAACCCTCTGTCCAGTCCATTCCAAGCCGTTTCTTATTCTGCAATAAAATGTCATTTACATGGGTAAGTTTCAAAAACTTAGTACATGAATATATAATGAATCTTATAGTTCATGAATTTCTTTTGGGGCGTATCAGCCATCCTTGGTTACCAATAGAGGTTCTTACGACCCCTCCCCCCTTTTTCCTTTACATGGGTCATCGAGTAAACTCTCACCATGCCGTCAAACCCCGTCGGGTCATGTAGCCTCATCAGGCCCGTTAGGTTCCGTTTATTCCATGTGTCGTCAAATCCTTAAGGATCCGTGATTTCGTATGATTTGGGCACGAGTGAGAGGTGAGATTGAGTGATCCTCTCAATCCAAATCTTGGTCCGTAACCTTGGTGGATCTTCAATGAATAGAGAGGAGGTTGGATTGAGTGTCACCCCGGGGACTTGCTCGATCTTCTCCTTTCGTCGTTCACCCCTAAATCCCTAATTTCAAGGTTTGGGTTCCTTTAGGATTTAACCCGGTGGTGGATGGGAATGGTTCAGGTCGAGTGCCATTTCGAGGACTGGCTCAATCCGCCCCTTTCATTGTCCACTCCTAAATTCATCCGAATTTAGGGTTAGGGTTCTTTAGGTTTCATTGATTTCCCTTTTACACTTTTCATTATTAGATCCAAAGAAAACTCAAAAATTGAAATAAAACCCGAAATGTTATTTAAATCCCTGAGTAATGAAACAGTTCGCATTAGTAAAAAAAATCAAACTTTTAAATCAACTAGGTTTGAGTTTAATTTATCTCTTGTTCGTTTAACTCAAACCTTGAGAACAAAATGCTGACCTTTAAAATTTACTTGACCACCACCCTTGGATGGACGGTAGGTCTATAGAGTTGAGACTTAACCTCAGACAACCAACCCAATTATTCAGACCCATCTCTTGATTTTATTGGTTAAAATCGACCATGTGGGAGTCCCATTTGGCTGTTTAAGGCTTAAGCACGAGCTTCTAGCCCTAGGGCAGCGTAAATCCAGAACTTGGAACTTTGTGGAGCCCAGTCCACGATTGTAGTCCCTTGTTCATAAGGATTTTGTTGTCCAGTAAAAATAAATTAAAGAACATAAAATCAGAAACCAACAAACTCAAGAATGGCAAAAAAACCTAGGATATCATTTAAACAACAAGGAAAAGAAATTTATTCCCTCTATTATCTAGCAAGATAAAATACAGAAATATCAAAAAAGAAAACAGAATAACTCAAAATGGAAAGAAGGTCTGGAATGTTATTTAAATCATCAAGGAATAACCTTAATTTCTTTTGTTATTCAGCAAGAATATGTAGGAACATCGAGAAAAACAGAAAACTAAATAATTGACAAGAAAACTAGGAATATCATTAAAAAATAAACCTAATTTCCTTTCGTTATCCAGCGAGAAATACCAGAGGCATCAAGAACATAAAACCGAAAAAAGAGAAAAACTCAATAATTGACAAGAAAACTCGAATGCCATTAAATTTTCAAAAAAAGAAAACCTTAACTTCCCTTAAACCTAAAAAAAACAACCGAACAACAAATTTGTTGTACGAAATCAGGCCTCTAATCACCCAATGAAGATACAACACATAAACAAAAATAAGTCTTATCCTTACATCATTTCATTTTCAATAACAACACTTCATACTAAAATATTCTAGTAGAAGGATTGGCTATATCCATGTACCTTGATCTCCTCTTAGTTTTTCTCCTAACACTTGCAAGCCCTAGCCGAGTCCTTCCTCTTCCTTGAAATTTCCATCCCCTTCTTTTCTATTTTTAACACCTCCTATTTAAAGATTTAACTCCTCCCAAATTTCGTCCAAATCTTTCCTTTATCTCTTCCTCAATCAATTAAGAATATTTTCTTTAATTGATTCTTTTGACCCTACTTTCAAAACGTTTCCTTCCCTTAATTTAATTGACTAATTTAACCTTAAATTGAAATATTTCCTTTCTCTCCTTCTCAATCAATTAAGAATATTCTTTTTAATTGATTCTTTTGACCCCATTGCCCCTATATTTTAAAAATGTTTCCTTCCTTTAATCTAATTGACTAATTTACTCTTAAATTGAAATCTTATTTATTTTCTTATTTAATTAGACCATTTAGATTCAGCCCAATTCGAATATGCCCACTAGATTTATTTACTTTTCAGCCCCACTTAGGCCTCACCCATACTCGACTAACCTAATTACTTATTAAATTTAATTAGGCCTAGTCTAATTGACCTTAACCCAATCGGTTAGGCTGAGTTGCTCTAATTCTGCCCTATTTTAGTTAAAATTTTCCAATTCTTCTCCTGTAATTAGGGTTTTCTTTTACTATTAAGACCCCTAATTTTCCAGAATATTACACTAACCTCCTGAGGCAGCGTATTTAGTTACTGTATAACTAGACTATATAGCTAATGGGAGAGAGTCAATGAGCTTTTGTTCATTTCTTTTTACTTCTGTTTTTATTTCTATACTCTTTGTAAATTGGGTATTGCCCTTACTTTTTAATGAAATTATAATTGCTTCAAAATTTTTTTTTTCATGTGGAGTAATAACTCTCCAGGTCCCAACTTAATACTCCTTTGTGAACTTAACTATAAGCTGTTAACAAAACCATAATTTAGTTAGGTTTGAAGTCCGTGACCAATCTCTTAGTCGATTGGTTTTAATTGGATCCCTAAATCCAATAAAATCTTTTTAATTGGCTCTAGGTTTGATGATGACCAGCTCATCACTTACCATGATCTTTTAATGGATTGAAGCATATGACCTAGAGCTAACAAGCTAAGTCAAACTATGACCTATCAAGCTAGGCTTGTTTCATTAAGTTTTCGAGCAAATAAGCTCAAACTTGGGGTTTGATAAGATCAGCTCAATCTCGAGTTTGAGTCTAGTTTCAAAAATGAGAATATAATTAGAATAGTTGGGGATCAAACTTGAAACCTTGAGATTCCTTGAAGACACTTGATTCATCCTACCTTTACTACTTTGTATATAAATAAATCATCAAACTTCAAAAATAATTATCATAAATATTTAACAAGCAAATGAGCTAACAAGCTCTCAAACCGAGTTCTAGCTTAAACTTGGAACCCTAATCCTTCTCTGTTGATAACCCATACATGACTTATCAATTTAAAGTTATTTAATAATGTCTTATTTCAAAAAAAAAGCATCTCTATTTTGATAATTTTTCTGCAATGCATGAACAGGCTTTTAAATGGAAATGAGCTGTCTGGAAATTTACCCGAAGAGATTGGTAATCTTTTAAACTTGGAAAGATTGCAAATTGATGAAAATCAAATATCAGGATCGTTGCCTGTATCTTTTGCAAACTTAACAAAAGTGAAACACATGTATATCATTTTTCATTTATTTATATATTTTTCTTATATTTGAAACTTTAAATAACCTCACATTTCATCATTTTATTATGCCTCTCTTATTTTCAGTCACATGAATAATAACTCAATCAATGGACAGATTCCCAAGGAATTTTCTCAACTGCCTAATATTTTGTTCATGTAATTTACTTGCGGTGTCTATTTATTATTCATGATTTTTATAGTCTTAGAGTATGTTTTTGGCCTATTGGATAATACAATGATTCTTTTGCAGCCTATTGGATAATAACAATTTAAGTGGTGATATTCCACCAGAGCTTTCTATGCTGTCTACATTGAGGATTCTGTATGTAATCATTAATCTTCTTCGTTTTGGAAGAAAAAATTATTTATAATTTTATATTAATGCATACATAAAAAACGAGCCATCCCTAGCATACATCAAATGGGTTGGATGCTAAGAAGATTTTTTTTTGATGAAACATGCCAAGATTTTCATTATAAAAATAAAGGGCAATGTCCCGATTACATGGAGAATATAAGAAATGTAGGAAAAAAAGTACAGCAGGAGATGAGCCAAAGCCCATCGAATTTTTTCAATTAGCTATGTAATCTGATTATATCCCCGGGGTCATTCCGTGAAGGGTATGTCCATTGGGAGGATCAACTATAAGCCTCTTGGTGTATCTTTTCCTATGTCTCCTTGCTTATCATTATGGGAGTGTCTGCAAGCATCTCCCACTGTCTATCGCAATATTTCAGATAGTTCGATATCATTTTGAAAGTGATGGTGAAGATTTGATATCTGAATCTGCTAACATGTATCTGCCCAATGATATTCTATTTATTTTTGCCTTTTGGCCAAGCAAGCTAATGTCCTTAAGCTTCAGGTGTCACCTAGAATTCTTAGTGTCAAGGAAAATCTCTGATTTTGGTCTGGGATCTTCAAGGATGATCTGATGAGGAGAGCATAGGGGACACCATCTCTGACTGGAGGGCATATTGCAGTCTTCTGAGGTCACCAATTTCGTGCGTGGTAGCTCTCCTGTAACCTTCTTCCGGATTCTCTGTTTCTATTGAGCATTTCTTCATAGCTCTTATGGTGGATCTTTGTGGCTGGTGTTGGCATGCTCTGCTCCCCCAATTTGAAGCTAATCTTTCATAGTTTCATTGCGAGTGAAATGCTTCCACACCTCTGGCCACTACCTACACGGCTACACTCAGACCTCACTTTGAACAAAGTAAGGAGAGTCTACACTCTGCAAGGGAGGTCAATTTCTTTCAATGCACTGCGCCACTGCCAGGGAGGGGATTATTAAGCTTCATTGAAAGGGACTAAGAGTCTGAGATGGAGGTGGGGAGAAAAACCCAAGTGTGGCCTTATGCCATCTTAACTTTCTTTTGTTGTGGACTTTCCCATCTTTCTCCGGGAAACCCTTCCACCCGCTCAGTCTCTTCAATAGTTTCACTTAGCACGCCTTTCCTAGTTGTGAGCTTATTTGAAGTGTATCCCCTTGCTGAGCATCTACCCCTACTCTATGGGTGGAAACCCCAATAATAATTAGTATTTAGGGAATGCTATATAGAATTCAATGTCTATGTGTCTCAACTCATATCAATGCTATAGTCAAACTACTTCAGTAACTACTTAATGAAATTTAATCTTATAAAAAAAGATCCTAGGAATCAATTTGGCGAGAATCGTGAGAAAGAAAAGGAAGAAGATTATCAAAACCTTTATTTCTAGGTTGGAGATCATATCTAATCAGGATTTTTATTTATGTACAGCAGAGAGAATTTGGATTAGCTGAAATAGTAACTTGTTTGAATAATCCATTCTTCATCAACAGGTGGTAACCGTTAAGTTGAAGAACATGGATTGGCTTTCTGCATTATAAGATTCTTGCTTTGATAAGGAAAATCCTATGGGAAGAAATGTTGCGAACCCATGGGTAATAGTGGAGGACTTTTTTTTTGAAAACAATAGTGGGGGACTTTAATGTGGTCAGATGTGCAACTGAGTAGATACTCATCCTATGAGTATTATCCAATATCAATAAAAGAGGACCATCTAACTTTTCTATGCATAATGGAATACACACTTCTTTTTTTAATTCTCTATGAATATATACTTTTGAATTGTCATAATTGTGATTTTAATAAAACTTGGCAATTGCAATCTTTTCTTATTCACATTTTTTTGATACAGCCAACTTGATAATAATAACTTCAATGGAGCATCAATTCCATCTTCTTTTGGGAACATGATAGCACTTTTCAAATTGTAAGTGCATTTTCCTAAAATGTTCACGTTTTTTATGCATTCTGAATTATAGACGAGTCCAAAATAACCTAATTTGGGGGAACCCAAATAGCCTATTTCTACGTCCATCATAACATGTGGAACACATACAATGTGTTAAAAGACAATCCTTATCTAAAGTGATTAGTGAACAGATAGATATAATAATAAGATGACTAAACTTCAATATGTGCCAATATATCCAATTCAATAAAAATATAGAATTTTCTAAAGTGATTAGTGAATAGCTCCTAGGTTTTTTATTGGTCCCGACCCTCACACATCCAGATATTAGAATTGGAGATGTAATAGAATCATGTCAAAAACTGACGCATCAGGCTCCTCCATGGGGCCTACATTGGAATGCTATTGGTTGCCTCACATGGCACATTTGGTCCGAACGAAACAGGAGACTTCACCAGCATCCTCTCAGACCCCCAGAAGTCGTTCTAGCTGATATAGTAAAGGACTGTAGAATATCTTTTAAAGCTGATATCTTTTAAAGCTGATATCTTTAAGAAAGAATGTGGTTCATAATTGGAAAGGACTACTATATGTAGGTTTGGGAGACAATCCTCCAAAGGCCAAATTTTTAGTTAGAACACTAGGAAGGATAGCTACACAGGAGAAGGTCGATATAGTGGAAATCATAATATCAACCCCACCGCATTTTTATTTTCCTATTCAATTGTATTTCAGGGCATTGTCCTTCATTATCTTTAATGAAAACTTTTAATATTTGCAAAAAAAAAGATTTTTTATTGGTTGCTGTTGGAGATCACAATCTAGGAGGAAAAATATACCAGAATTTTTTTAAGATAGTTTTTTTTTTCATTTTTATATAGCTAGTCTGTAATTTGGTTTACTTAGTTTGTAATTTTAGTTACTGTTATTCATCAATAAAAAAAATTATCATTTCCAAAAAAATATATTAATTAGCATATCTAATTGATATTGATGATATCTGGTCTGGATCGGGTCAGATCACTTAAGTAACGCCTACAGTGAGTTGGGCCATCTTCCGTGCAAGGAGAGGGGTTGTATTTAAGAATGCACACTCTATCACTGTCTTCGGAAGTCGAGTCAAATACTTGATCTCTTGCCTTCGGGATGACTTATTGGGGTAGTTGCTTCAAGTCTTGGAATGACTTATTATTATAAAGTGTGCATATAATGCAGATTTATATTAAGGAGGGAGGGAGTTTTCTGTTTTTCATTTTTTTTTTGAAGCAATTAAATTTCATTAAAAAAAAATAAGGCCAATGGCCAGTTTACATAGAGTATAGAAATAGAAACAGAAGTAAAAAAAAATGAGCAAGAAGCTCATTGACTCTCTTCCATTAGCTATGTAGTCTAGTTATACAGTAACTAGATACACTGTCTCAGGAGGTTGGTCTCCCGTCTCCCATACTTCCATCATAGATGTCTCCAAAGGGTGACAACATCTCTTCTTGTAATACTCCGAATCAAAGGAGAGACTGATGTCTTTAATAACCTCCTTAAGGACTACCTCAGGAGGCCTACTAACGTGTGTTTTTCATATTTTTATCATATCTAAAATATACACTGTAAGTGTAAATCCTTCTTTTTTCCCCATTTAATATAAAAATTTACCTTTTGCAAAAAATATCTTCTAACATCATTACTTTGTTAGCATTTAAAATTTTACTAGAATTTATCTTTCAAATGTATATTCTAATTTCTAAGGTTTGATAGTCTTTTCTTTGTGTATTTTCAGGAGTCTTCGGAACTGTAGCTTGCAAGGACTTGTTCCTGATCTCAGCAGGATAACTCAACTTGGGTATCTGTAAGTTCACTATAATAGTTGGAATTTCCATATTTTTATTTGAGTTCCACTAATCCCACTTATTTGTCATTGTTGCATGGCAGAGATCTTAGCTGGAACCAACTAAATGGAACAATACCACCCAAACAGCTTTCAAAAAATATTACTACTATGTATGTAAGAAATTATCTCTAAAGAAGAAAAATCAGGTGCAAGCTTTTTTTATGACCCCTATTTTTGTAATTTTTTCCAAAAAATAGGGGTCACACTTGATTTTGCTACTAATAATTGTATTATTGTTGGATGGTGAAATTATATTTTTCACTATCTTATTTTATGGACTATGAATTACATCCTTTTAAATAAAACTTTTTTTTGAAACAATTAAATTTCATTAAAAAAAAAGGCCAATGCCCAGTTTACATAGAGTATAGAAATAGAAACAGAAGTATTAGTGATATTATAAGGGTATTTGTGTAATTAGTTAATAAATCTGTAATTAACTAATTAGATCTAGAAACTTCAGATAGTCTAAACAGAAAGTTAGTTATTCTGTTTTTAGAACTAATTCTTCCTAAATGTAATTGTATATAAGATACATGAATAGAACTTGAGGAGGGATCGAACATTGGAAGATCTCCCCCTTTTCCTGATATTACTCTGCTTAAATCACTCATAAGAAGTAAAAAGAAATGAGCAAAAGTTCATTGACTCTCTCCCATTATCTATGTAGTCTAGTTATACAGTAACTAGATACGCTGCCTCAGGAGGTTGGTCTCCCATACTTCCATTATAGATGTCTCCAAAGGGTGACAACAACTCTTCTTGTAATATTCTGAATCAAAGGAGAGACTGATGTTTTTAATGACCCCCTAAGGATTACCTCAGGAGGAACACTAACGTATTGTCTATATCTTTTATTTTTTTCCGTCCATATATGCCACGACAAGCACCCAATAGCATTCCATAGTAGCCCCCAAGGGGGAGAGTGATGCGTAATTTTTTGCGCAGCTTCCGTCAGATCCCCCAATCTAATATCTGGACTGGATTGGGTGGGAACTGGAATATTCATTATTTTCCAGAAGGCTAGATTCAGGTGCTCAGTCAACGGAATTAAGAGAGATCTGGAATAAGAATAGTTGAAGAAAAGATGACTCCTAGTTTCATCTTCCAGATTGCATAACAAGCAAGCAGGAGATACTTGTACTTTCCAACTTTTTAAACGTGTTTAGGTGATCTCATTTCACCCTCCACAAGAGAATAGAGAATTTTGTCAGCATCTTCGACCAAATAACCTCAACTAACATGTCTTTATGCTTTCTATCTCTAATACTTTCGACCATTCCCCCCAACTTACTTATCGGAGTATCATATCTCCACACAATCGTACAATTGGCCATACAATCCAAACATTTATCCACTAGATTCTTTTCTGAGATAAAAGCTTTCTAGAAATGCGAATCCACAGTAGGCCTGATTTGTATATCATTAAGCGTTTTTCCTTTAATATACCTATCTTGGATCCATTTTACCAAAATAGAGTCACTCTTATCCCAGTACTTTGAAGCTCTTTTAATATTGGTTGCAGTGGTGATAATAGGTAGTTCTCTAACCCCTAGACCTCCTTCCACCTTGGGAAGGACCATTTGGGCCCATGAGATCCCTTTCCTTCCATTCCATATAAATTTATATGCTAACCTTCTTAGCCACAAAATCAGGGATAACCATACCTTGTGCCCAATATATACTTTCCAGCTATTATCTAATTAACTAGTTGTATTATCTCTCCATAGGAAAGACATTTCCCACTCTATCTTGCTAACTCTAAATACAGAAGTTTTAAATAAAACTTAATAATACCAAATATAGTATACATGAATATAATAGAAAAATCCCATTAATTGCATCCATATTACATGCATTTAATTTAATCCCATTCCAATTATTAATTGAATTTTACCTTTACCATAAAAAATTACATGTTTTGTTTATTTATTTTTCAATCAGCTGATAAGTTCATGTGTTGTTTACAAGCATTGTATTAACTATTATTTCATATCTGATCAGAGATCTGTCAAACAACAAACTCAGTGGACCTGTTCCTAAAAATTTCTCAGGTCTTCCTTTGCTTC
Organism: Zostera marina; assembly: GCA_001185155.1. Lineage (NCBI taxonomy): Eukaryota > Viridiplantae > Streptophyta > Magnoliopsida > Alismatales > Zosteraceae > Zostera > Zostera marina. The sequence goes on along the minus strand of LFYR01000182.1, from coordinate 36,633 downwards.
AAAAATTGTGAGTATTTATTTTTCGTTTCATTTTTTTTGATAAAGTTAAAGATTTCATTTCTGAAAAATAAGATTAGGGCAGTGCCTAGATTTTTCCGTTTCATTTATTAGATACCTATCAGTACAAATATTTTGATGACTCGATACCCATCAATCATCGTGATTGATTATGCCCAAGCTTTCTCAGGGCACTTCCAGATTAGGTAGAGAACATGGCCTATCAGTGATCGTTCCCTCAATAGAGAGACAAGTACTACTTCGATATGGACCATCATTAGTCATTACTCTTAGTTGGTTGTGGGCCTGTAATGTAGACGATGACTGAAATTGGAGATCAGATCAGCAGTTCTGAGGACTAGTAATTCAATGGAACAGTAGCTGGTTGGTGATGTAGCCTCAGATGCTGAGAACTGGATAATGAAGAAGATGGCAGATCTTCTTCACTCAAATCAGTAGCAATAGCTCTTGGAATCCATCAAGACTCAAAGATGAAGAAATAGATAGAATAAAAATAGCAAGAACAGTAGAAATAGAAAAGAGTAAAGTAGTCAAGGTTTTTAATACCTGAATTGATTATGGCACAAGAATCAAAGATCCTTCTCCCCATGGGTGGTCTACCACATTTATACTCATATCATTGGTAGTGGACAATCCAATGATATGAGTTGGTGCCTCCTAGAAATGTGGGATGGTCTGACCTTTAGAGGCCCACTCTGCCCTTCATCCATAACAATATCTCCATCAATATTCTCAAAGGAAATTAGGGAGAAAAAGAGAGTAATCGAGATAAAAATGAAGGAAATAAAGAGCTGTGAATATTACCTCAAAAGAAAAATAAAATCTCAATTGCCTCCCTCCAGTTGGGTCCACTTAGATTTATACTCTCATGGTGTGAGAGCAGAAATTCTACCATGAGAGTCTAAGCCCAATTTATTCGAGCCAAGGGATGATGCTTGCACTTAGATGGGCTATATCAGCCTGCTTAAGGCTTTGTCTTCTTATCTTCAATTCTCATTTTGCATGGTTCTGTTGAGTCATGCATTTCAGGATATCTTCCTTACTGGCAAGCATTCTTCCATATTTCAGAGTCTAGTTGCCTTTTTTGTCATTGAATTCTTTGTCTCTAAGGTATCTCTGTCTCATTCAAGATTCCTAGAGTGAGCACTCTGTGGCTACTAGCCTAGTAGTCTCTATATTTTCATGATTATTGTAGTAGACCTCAAGGAGATGAGGTCTTTGATCCCTACCCTTCTTTATTTAGGGCCTAGCTTCTCTATCCCAACTGTTTTCTTTGTAGTTTTCCCAAAGGAATTGGTATGTGATAGTATGATACTCATATTCCCTGCAACATTGTATATTTGTGTTATATGAGTACTGCATGTGGTGCCACACCCTATAAGAAGAGCAATCTGTCTCAGATTGAAACAAATTCTATATTCCTATGAGAGTCCAACCTCTTGAGGCACCAGTCCATGGCTACATAATACCAAGGTCATAGTCATAGAAGAGAGTGACAATATTTTACATGTTTTGTTTTGTTGCTTTTAGCCTTCTTGTATTTTATATAATAACCTGAATTTTCTTAATTTAAATCTTAATAGAATTATTTCCCAAATTTAACTTAACAAACAAATCAAGATCCATATGCCCGAATGTGATGCAGTAGAAGATTCTATCATTATTAATTCTACAAATCGCAGCAACAATATATTTGATGGAGGAAATCATGCACGATTGGACTCTAATTGGCTTGACCTTGGTCAAACCAAGTCATATACCTTTTAAGGAATTATTAAACTCACATTAAATGGGGCTGTTCATTACCTTTGATGTGAGTATAAATAGAGTGGGCCCAAGGAGGAGATCATCATAGAATTTTGTGCTAAACCAAAGGTAATTCTCGACCTTCCTTTTCTCTCTTGTTCTTTCTTTTTCTTAAAAACAGTTTATATTTTTTAAACCTAGATCTAGAAACCCTGGTGGATTTCAAGTTTCGATCTTTTTCCCTGTTTGAAGAAGATTATCTCTTCTTCAATCCCTTACAAGTATTCATAGTCTTCTCCTACATCAGAATGGGTGTACACAACAAAAATCAAAGTACTAGAGGAAACCAATAGACCCTTTATTTAACTAATATCCTAGGATCCCATTCATGTGTGAAACCCTCTGTCCAGTCCATTCCAAGCCGTTCCTTATTCTGCAATAAAATGTCATTTACATGGGTAAGTTTCAAAAACTTAGTTAATGAATATATAATAAACTTTACAGATCTTCAGTTTCTTTTGGGGCGTATCAGCCATCCTTGGTTACCAATAGAGGTTCTTACGAACCCCCCTTTTTCCTTTACATGGGTCATCGAGTAAACTCTCACCATGCCGTTAAACCCCGTCGGGTCATGTAGCTTCGTCAGGCCCGTTAAGTTCCATTCATTTCATGTGTCGTCAAATCCCTAAGGACCGACAATGATCTACAAGGTCATTGGCTCGGAAGTTCAACTAATCAACAGTCAGTGGATTTTTCCCGATTTTTGACGAGATTTCTTCCGTCCGTATCGCGATTTCTGACGGGATTGGCGTTTGATTTCCGATTTCCCGATTACGATTTCCGCTGCAGTTCTTCCGATTTCCAGATTCCGATCTTCCGTTGCAGATTTTTGTCTTCGCGTCTGTGATTCTTTAATTCTCCGATTTCACTGCAGATTTCGCTGCTTCTCTTCGCGTTTGTGATTTCTCTTCCGCACGCGAATCTTCGACTCTGCAGGTTCTTCCGCACGTTAGCTGTGTTCTGCAGAGGCTGGAGAGAAGAAAAGTTGCAGTTGGATTGGTTCTTGATCCTAGTGTTTTGGCGATATTTCTTAATCGTCTAGTCAAAATCGAAACTCAGCCAAGGAACTGAATTTAGTACCAGACTCGCGATCTGATGCTGCTTGCGGATTCAGGAGCTGCTCGCGATCTGATTAGAGGATTTCTGCTCGCGATTTCTTCCTAGTGTTGCTTTTCTTCTGTGCTTGCGATCAGGTACCTGGAATCGCCAACTGCTCGCACCTGGAATCGCGATTTGCTTGCTATTCTCGCGCTTCCTCTAGCAAGAGAAAATTCCAGATTTCGCGTCTGGATCTGTCCGCTCATTTGCTGCAATTGTGATCTGCTCTCGCCATAATTAGTTTCATTGCTGGTCACGTCACGCGTTTCTTGTTCTGCGATTTGAGTTTCATTGCTGGTCACGTCACGCGTTTTCTTGTTCTGCGATTTGGTTTCTTGGATCTGCATTATTTGTGATTGGGATTTCTGCTCGCCAAATCGCTAAATCTGCAGTCAGATTGAAGACTAACTGATCTGCTTTCGGCTTGCGACTCTGGTGTGATCCTCCTGCTTGCGATTGCATCTTTTCTGAATCGTGATTTTGGCGATTCTTGGTTACGATTCTCGGTGTTCTGAATACTCACGGATTTTCACGATCTTGGACCTTCTGATTGAGATTTTATGATCGTATTCTGTTGCTATTGGATCTGACTGACAAGGCTCGATAGTTTTTGAGTGTATTGGTTCTGATTGGGGATTCACATTCATGCGGTTTGCTCGTGACCAGGATTTCTTTCGTCGACCTGCTATGGTGATTGTGATTTGTACAAGGAGGATTTTTCTTGCGTGCGACTTTGTTTGAGACTCACTCTGCTGCGATTTTTTGCGTGCTGACTGGACGAGACTGGAGTGGAAATTCTGTAGCTGGCTTGTGGAAATCCAGATATTTTTTCTTTTTATTTTTGCTCTCTTCCATTTAGACTTTTATATTGTTTGCATTGGTTGTTGTGTCTCCCTACTCGTCTCCATACAAACTTAGCTAGAGACACTCTGAAAAGAGGGTCACTAACTTAGAGTTTAAGAACACATAAAATATAGAAATACAAGGTAAGAATTGACCCAAGAGTAGGGTTTTTCCCGGAGAAAGATGGCATAGACCACAATTCAAAAGATGGCATAGACCACACCCGGGTTTTTTACACCCACCTCAATTTCTCCTTGTGTAGTATAGGTTGTGTGTTGTTAAACCTTAAGGAGGTAACTCTCTTACTCCTTGTTCTTGATGGGCGGCGCAGCGGCGCTCTGGAGACATTTCAGGAGAAATGAGATGTTTGGAAAAAACTTGGAAAGAAAAAGGAATATATTCAGAGGGTCTGGGAAGCAACCTAGGGGTGGGAGTTATATAAGGAAGGGGGGTAGGAAGAAAGAGGCTTTTGACTTAGGAATGATAGACAACTGGAAGTTGTCCACTCCTGATTCTGGAGATCTGAGGAGACTCCAGTTTGTACAACCTTCAGAGAGGGAGGAGTTTGCTTGTGCTTCCATGCGGAGATCTCAGCTTCTCCCCCCTAAGTCAGAGGGAGCACTCAGGATTTCACTCAGAGTAATGGGTGATGTTCCGTCCATAAGAGCCATGACCTGTCTATTAAGGAAAAAATGGGGGGTTAAAGGAGATATTCAAATCGTAAGATTCAGGGATGCTACTTTTGACATTAGGTTTAGGGAGGCGGCGGATTATTTCCGTTCGTGTGATCGAACATGGGATAGATTTTGTGACACTCCGTTCAAAGTCAGCAAGCTCCCTCCGGATGTTATCCACAAGGAATGTTATGAAACGATGTTCCAATGGGCAATAATTGGAAATCTTCTCCCAGGAATGTTTTCGAAAGATGCAGTAAACAAGATAACGAGTGTCTTAGGTATTCCTTTATATGGAGAGCTTATGGATACGATATCTCATCCAAAATCTCTTAGAATTTGTTTCCAAAGTAATCCGAATTTCAGATTTCCTGGACAAGTTAAAATGATGATTCGAGAAGAAAATGGGGAGGAAACATGTCATATGCTGACAGTGAAATACAGATCAAAGCCACAAAAGTGTCGGACGTGCGGTTTTTTCGGTCATTGGTCGGAAAAATGTTGTCGACCACTTATAGAGAAAGTCCCTCCTCCTCCTCCCCCCATCTCAAAAGCGGAAGCCACTGTAATAATCCCTCATGATAGGGAAGGGGACTGGAGCCAAAGCTTAAGACTGTAAGTTCGCTTCCGATATCTGTATCCAACA